>JAVHLU010000196.1:0-78835 GCA_036785755.1 Colletotrichum ledebouriae | reverse complement strand
AAGATAACTCCTTAACCTAAAAGGTTAACCTTCTAGTAAGGTAAACGCTACTATATAAGAGGTAACTCCTTAACTAAAGAGGTCTTTCCTAAGAGGTTCTTATAGCTAGAAGTATAAGAAGCTCTGCGAGTAAGGCCTTATACCTCTCCTTCTTCCTTATCCTTATCCCTTAACTATATTAATACTAGACCCTATATATAAATATACTAAGCCTAAGCGAGGCACGCTATTTAATATAAATAATATAGAGGGGGTTATTAGAGAGTTTAGTCTTAATATAATTAATAAAACCCGCTCCTTTATTAACTACTCTATTATATATAGAGAGCGTATTATTAGTATAGCCCTTAAGAGGGCTTACCTTAATACCCCTATAGGGGACTCTATAAGATATAATAATATTAGAGCTAAATAAGTGAACTTAGTAGTAGAAGTTTAGTAGGTTATTATATACCTTATAGAGTAGCCCTTCTTTAAGCAGGTCCTCTATATTACTAAGGCAGAGGTAGCCTAGGTAGCCTAGGCTTATTAAGGGAACGTTAGTAAGTATAGCTTATACTAACTGCTTTAATATAGAGAGAGCGTTACTAACGACGGTATAGCTATAAAGATAGTAATAACTAGTAGATAAAGCGGTGATAGAGGCGGTATTTAACGGCGGCGCGGGTAGTGCGCGAGAGGACAAGTCGATAGTTTCGTAGTCTATTAAATAATTAAAAACTACGTTATTATTAATATAAAGTTAAAGATCGTGAGGCTATCTAGTAGGGCACGTATAAGTGCGGCTGTGGTTAGGAAAGGTAGTCGGCAACTTAGAAGGTTATTAGGGATTATATAACCGAAGGCTATGTATTGTCAGGAGGCGCGGAGTTAGAAGGTCTGTTGCACTTGAGCAGGTAAAATCACTATGCAGTGGCCAGAGGCCTTAGTGAGTTATTATATACCCTATAGAGTAGCCCTTCTTTAAGTAGGTCCTCTGCACTACTAGGTAGAGGTAGGCTAGGCTTATTAGGGGAATATTAGTAAGTATAGCTTACGCTAAATAGAGAGAGCGTTACTAATTATAGTATAGCTACTAGTAGATAAAGTAGTAATAGAGGCGGTATTAGCGGCGTAGGTAGTATGCGAGAGGATAAGTCGATAACCTTATAGGTTAAATAATTAAAAACTACTACAGATCGTAAGGCTATAGGTATATATAAGTATAGCTATGGCCTCTAGCCACTGCATAGTGATTTTACCTGCTTAAGTATAATAGATCTTCTAACTCCGCGCCTCCTAATAATACATAGCCTTCGGTCACGTGATTGTAATTACTAACTACCTTTCCTAACTATAGCTATACTTATATATGCCCGTTAATAGCATTATAATCTTTAACTTTATATTAATAATAACGTGGTTTTTAATTATTTAAACTACGAAACTATCGACTTATCCTCTCGCGCACTACCCGCGCTGCTATTAAATACCGCCTCTATTACCGCTTTATCCGCTAGAACTATGCTATTATTAGCAACGCTCTCTCTATTAGTTAGCATAAGCTATACTTACTAACGTTCCCCTAAGGGGCCTAGGCTGCCTCTACCTTAATAGTATAGAGGACCTGCTTAAAGAAGGGCTACTCTATAGGGTATATAATAACCCACCTAGCTTCTACTACTAAGTCTACTTACTTAGCTATAATATAATAGCGAGTATCCCCTCTAGGGGTATTTATAAGAGCCCTCTTAAGGGCTATATTAATAATACACTCTCTATATATAACGGAGTAATTAAAAAAGGAGCAGGCTTTATTAATTATATTAATACTAAGGCCTCTAGCCACTGCATAGTCATTTTACCTGCTTAAGTGCAATAGACCTTCTAACTCCGCGCCTCCTAATAATACACAGCCTTCGGTCACGTGATTATAACTTTCCTAACTATAGCTATACTTATATATACCTATAGCCTTACGATCTTTAACTTTATATCGATAATAACGTGGTTTTTAATTATTCAAACTACGAAACTTTCGACTTATCCTCTCGCGCACTACCCGCGCTACTAATACCGCCTCTATTACCGCTTCTAGCTATGCCGTCGTTGGCAACGCTCTCCCTATATTAAAGCAGTCGGCGCAAGCCGTACTCACCGACGTTCGTAGGTTACTTTACTATAATAAGTATTCTATATTAGCTTATAACTTAGAAGCCCTAATAGGCCTAGGCTGCCTAGGCCGCCTCTACCTTAGTAATATAGAGGACCTACTTAATAAAGGGCTACTCTATAGGGTATATAATAACTTACTAAACTTCTATTACTAAGTTTACTTACTTAGCTCTAATACTATTATACCTTATAAAGTCTCCTATAGGGGTATTAAGGTAAGCCCTCTTAAGGGCTATACTAATAATATACTCTCTATATATAGTAAAGTAGTTAATAAAAGAGCGGGTTTTATTAATTATATCGAGGCTAAACTCTCTAGTAATCCCCTCTATATTATTTATATTAAAGGGTATATCTCGCTTAGGCTTAGCGTATTTATATATAAGGTCTAGTACTAATATAGTTAAGAGATAAGGATAAGGAATAGAGAGAGGTATAAGGCCCTGCTTATAATAGAGCTTCTTATACTTCTAGCTATAAGAACCTCTTAAGAAAGACCTCTTTAGTTAAGGAGTTACCTCTTATATAGTAGCGTTTATAGCACCTTTAGTACCTTACTAGAAGGTTAACCTTTTAAGTTAAGGAGTTATCTCATATAGTAGCTTTCGTAGCACCTTTAGTACCTTATTAGAAGGTTAACCTTTTAGGTTAAGGAGTTATCTTATATAGTAGCTTTTATAGCACCTTACTAGAAGGTTTAGCGAGGGCGTTACTATAAGAGCCTTAGTAGCCCGTTTAGCTCTAATATAATTAGCCCTAGTATAGCGTGTATCTAACTTTATAATATTTAGAGGGTTTACTTATAAGTAGTAGGAATATATGGGGTTCCTATATTATTTTCCTTAACTAGTAGAGGGTATAGGTTAAAATACCTATATAGTATTTCCGGAATTATACTTATAAACTAGGTAAATTTATTACAGTCTTTTTACGAAGGGGCTGCGGCGTAATTCCGAACTCAACTAAGTAATATAATAAGGTTTATCTACGTTATAGGGGGGTTTCGGTTCTTATTCCTATACTTATTTATTAATTTACTATTATATATAGGGGTTAAAGTCTTTTAGTATAAGTAATATCCCTATAGTATTATATCCTAAGTACTAGGGGTCCTTTAGGTATTATCTTACTTACGAATAATCCTTAGAGTATAAATAAATTCTATAGTTATTGTGGCGAATAGGATGAGCCGCAAAAGTGGAACCACAATTGCCATAGTGCAATTGCGGCTTATATACGCATCACGACACACCCCCTTAGTTTCGCCCTAATGAGCGCGGAACTGCAACACTTATAACCTTCTAATTAGGTATATCTCGCTAAAGTCTAGGTGGTTAAGCCGCTAGGGATTCGAACCTATAACGCTAAGGTAGGGGACTTTAACCCCTAGGGTTAGGATTATATAAGCCCAAAAGACGTACTTAAACTATTCTAGTATATAGTTAGGGTAGTATAGAGCTAGGCTTATAACTATAGCGAATAGGATAAGCCGCAAAAGTGGAACCAGAATTGCGATAGTGCAATTGCGGCTTATATACGCATCACGACAGTTATTATTATAATAGGTAGTCTAACTAAGTTATATATATAGAATATACTTAGCTACTATATTAATTTATTTTATTTATTTAGGAATAGGTATAGACTATTTTTTCTTAGGCTATTAGTAGTTATATATAATATATCTAATCTAATTATAATCAAAGTATATAAAAGTCTTTCTAATATCTTTAATAGCTATATTAAGATCTATAGGTTTACTATAGTATCTATAGGTAGCAGTATACTAAGCTACCTTAGGGTTATACTATTAGATACTTATCTATAAGTTATTATTATTCTATTACTAATTATATAGTTACTACTAGAGTTTTCACCCTTAGTTAGGACTTACTTATCTTCTTTATAAGGCACCTATAGATCTTAAGTAGTATATAAGCTATAGAAGTAAAAAGCTACTTATTAGTATAGCTTATAGTTTATTTACCTCTTATCCCTTATTATATCTCTTAGTATATTTAGCTCTAATAAGAGCGGGAGGTATATAAAAGAGTGCGTATTAAGAGGAGGTTACTAGATAAGTAGACTACTAAACTATTCGCTTATCTACTAGTTATCCCTATTATTAATCCTAATAAGAAGATATATTTCTTTAGGTAGATAATAAGTACTTACTGGTATATTTACACCCTTATTAAAGTTTAATAGAGTTAGCTATAACTAGACTTAGTAGATAAAACCTTAACATATAGCGCGAGGCCCTTATTATTAAGTATTATTAAGGACTGACTACCTTTAAGCTTTAAAGTATCTCCTTACTTATCTTCTTTATAGGGTACTTATAGATTTTAAGTAGTATTTAAGCTATAGAAGCAAAAGGCTACTTATTAGTATGGCTTATAATATACTTATTTCCTATCCCTTATTGTCTCTCTTAATATACATAGCTCTAATAAGGGCAGGAGGTATATAAAAGAGCGCGTATTAAGAGGAGACTACTATACTATTTACTTATATTAAATACTAGATATTATAGTTAACATCTTACTAAAAGAGCCTAAGTATTTATAAGGCCCTTATTATTAAGAACTACCTTAAAGCTACTAATAACTAGAATATTATAAAAGTAAGTAGCTACTTCTTAGTCTAGCCTATAGCTTAATCTTTAATATCTACTACTAAGACCCTAATTAGATAACCTAATCTCTATATAAAATAAAATACTTAATCTATATATATAAAGGAAAAGTTTACTATGTATCTACTATTATCTCTCTTAGTAAATATAGCTTAAAAAAACCGAGAAGTATATAAAAGATAAGAATATAAAGTATACCTAGTAGTAGCTAGGTAGCCTACCGAACTTTACAATATAGCTCTACTTAATATAATGGTTAGCCTTTTAGTTTAAGTTAGTACCTTAACCTTATATAAAATAAAGCTTTTAATTACTTTACTTTTATTTAATCTTAATATAGTCTACTAACCCAGTAGAGAATCGTTTTCTATTAGCTACTACTTCTAATATCTATTTCCTTTAGTATTATAGCTATATTTAGTCCTTTCTCTACTTTAGGCTCTACTATTTGTTATCAAGGTATTTTCCCCCCTTAGACCCCTTTACACCTTCCCCTAATAATATATATTAAAGACATACTATAAGTACTCATAGCTTATTCTATCTACTCTAGCTATTTCCTCTCTATATACCTCTCTTACTTATCCTATTCCTTTATATAATACCTAGTATTTAGTAATTAACTATAATATAAAGCTTAATAAAGGACTTACTGCTTTAATTAGAAAATAGGCCCTAATATATATACTAAAGCTATAATTAGTCTTAGAATATTAAAATATAGAGTATAGAATATATAGTACTACTAATTACACTTATTCTATATATAGTAAAACCTTACTAATAGAAGGTCTCTCCTTAGCTCAGCTAGTTATAGCTAGCGCTCCCTAGTATTAATAAGAATTTATAAGATAATATTATATTACCTACTCTTATGTATAAAAACCCTAATAGATTTATTACTAATAACCTTCACCTTATTCAAAACCCTCTTTTTTATTAAACTTACCCTTATTAAGGAATTTATTATTAATAATAGCCCCTTTTACTATAAGATTTAGAGCGCCTACTAAGGAGTTTAAAAGTATAAAATTACCCTCTATAAGTAACTTGTTAACCTATAGGACCTCTATAGTTCTCTATATTCTACTACTAATATAATATCCTAAATAAAATAAAGCCTTATTATCTAGTTTATAGCTTTAAATAATCTAAAGAGGTATTTATTTATTACTAATATTATATTTATAATTAATAGTAATGAGTTAATTAATTTGCTACTAAAGTAAGCTACTTTCTATATAGTTATAGGTATTAACCTAGCTACTAACCCTATGCCTACTATCTTATTAACTTGGCTTATTCCACCTAGAGCCTCTACTTTATCCTAGTTATTTATACTTAATAGTAGGTACTCTAAGGAAGTTCTCTAGAGTATTATTATACTAGATTTAGGCGCTATTAGAGTCTCTACTACTAGCTAATAATAGGTTATTACCTTATGATAGATTTATTTATTAATAGTAATTAATAGAGTAAATACTAGCTAAATTAAAGTATACTTCAGAGATGATCCCCATAAGGATTTATTTAATACTATTATAATTAAGACTAAATTTAAAGAAATAATATTCTATATAGTACCTTGTAATACCTCTTTTCCACTCTACTTAGGTAATATAGATTAAATAGGTATTTATGTTAATAACCTTTATACCTTCTATTATAAAGTAATTCTACTAACGTGGTTTATTAGTTAGCTACGCATATTAGTTAGCCGCGGACTCTTTCTCAGACCCGCTTAGTTATTAACTACTTCTATATTTAACGCATAATTGCTCTATAACTATAATACTAATTTACTTATAAGAAGATATAATCCTTCTTATTATTAAGGCGATCTAATCAATATATACTATAAGCTAAAAGCTAAGTATATAGTATATAATAAAGGACTATAGTATCTCTAAAAGCTCTTTATATAATAGAACAAATAACTAACCTTTATATTAAGTTCGGACTTACGCCGCAGCCCCTTCGCAAAAAGACTATAATAAATTCACCTAGTTCGCAAGCATATTCTAAGAAATACTATATAAGTATTTTAACCTATACCCTCTACTAGTGTCGTGATGCGTATATAAGCTGCAATTGCACTATCGCAATTATGGTTCCACTTTTGCGGCTTATCCTATTCGCTATAGTTATAAGCCTAGCTCTATACTACCCTGACTATATGCTAGAATAGTTTAAGTATATCTTTTGGGCTTATATAATCCTAACCCTAGGGGTTAAAGTCCCCTACCTTAGCGTTATAGGTTCGAATCCCAGCGGCTTAACTACCTAGACTTTAGCGAGATATACCTAATTAGAAGGTTATAAGTGTTATAGTTCCGCGCTCATTATTAGGGCGAAACTAAGGGGGTGTGTTATAATGCGTATATAAGCTGTAATTACACTATCGCAATTGTGGTTCTACTTTTGCGGCTTATCCTATTCGCTATAGCAATAGTCTACTACCTTACCCTGGGTAGTAAGGAAGGTAGCCCACGGCTACGATAGTAGATACCGATTTAATAAGGCGGGCTGTGGCTTATAAAGCTACCCTAATTAGGATACTCTCTTTAATAGGTATAACAAGGAGCAGCGATCTAATCGTTCTAGCACGCTTAGGGTAGCTAATAGCTAAGAGCTACTATTATATCTAATATAACTATAGCGAGGGACCCTATCTCTATTAATAGACTGAAGTACCCTCAGCTAGCGGTTTAGTTATATCGAGGTAGAACTTAAATAGTATATATGCGATAATGCGATTTACGCCTCTAGTTACGTGCGTAGCGAGGGTATTTCTATAGAGGAGGTATTAAGGGATTGCGAGCGGGATATAAATATCTAGTAGAGCTGAGGTCTATCCTAAGACTCTAGATATACTATAAGCTAGAAGCTAGCTATATAATATAGTATAGGTATACTAGCGTTCTCGGTATTTCCGCCCTCGCTTAATATCTCCGCTTAATATCCTACTATAGTAGTAGCGCTTATCCGTGGTATCTAATTGCGCGCTATCGCCTCTAAAGATATTAATAGTAGCTAGCTCACGATAGTCCTCGTATTATATCTAGAAAGTCCGCATATGCATAGTATATACTTAGGGCTATCGCAGTATTTAATAAGTTCTAAAGCGTTTTATTTAGAGGGGTTTAGAGATATAGAGGGACTAGTTTAGGCTATTATTAAGTCCTTAATAGGGAATAAGTCGTCCTTTAGCCGAGCGAGTTTATAAAGATTAACTAGACGGCTTATTAGGCTAAATATATAACGCATAGTTAATCGATACTACTATAGGGAGATAAAGGTGTGATTAGTAAGGTAGTAGTAACGCTGGTCTTACCTGGGGATAATAGTAGGGTGCCTATATAGCCTAGTGCTCTAGCGCTGTCGAAGTGCTAATATCTCTGCGTAGGTACCCGTTACCTTAAGTGGTATATATGTATATATATGTATGTAGCTAAGTTGCTACTACTATATGGAGTCGCTACTAGTGATCGCTGCTATTAGTAGAGTTAATACTAGAGGAGGAGTGGCTACCGGACTAACCACATATCTAACCACGTAACCTATATAAGTAGTATAGTCCTACACACGAATAGACCCCATATGCTTATGAGCAGGAAAACTTATATATAACTAGACCTATATACATAAGTCCCACGCTACTACTTATCCTACCTGCGTAAGTGCACCCCGCCTAAACTATATTTATTCTACTAATAGGGGATAGCCTCAGGATAGTTAGATATTTATTTAGTAAATGATAATATCCTAGCTAGCGATAGCACCTCTATCTGCAAGTAATATATAATAAAGGGTTAGTTAGGGGGTATCGCCTAAGGTTTGCCTAGTTTAGGAATAATTAGATACTATTCTTAAGTTACTAAAGAGATAAGAAAAATATTAGCTAGGAGGGAAGTATAAATCCAGAATTGCTTTAAGGTATAATTATTAGTTATAGAGGGTAATTAATAGTACTAAGTACGTCCTTAATTTTCTAGTTTCTACTCGTAGAGTGTGTCCGCTATAGGATATAATAAATAAGGAGCAGAGATAGCTCTAATAGCGGAAAATAGGTATTATCGACGCTATATAAGCTAAGATTTATCATTAGGACTTAAGATAATATAATTAGCAACCCGGGGTATAGTAAGTTTAAGGCGTTAAGGGAAGATAGGCGGAAAGCTGCCTATTTTCTAGAAAAGAATTGTTATAGGAACTCCTGCTTTCTTTAGGTAACTATCTACTACCCCTAGCCCTATAACTATCTCGCGCAAAAGGTTCTCTCTTCTAATTATAGTATAATAGTAGTAGGTATATACCTCTTAAAAGTCACTATTCTAGTAGGGACCTTTTACCTTGCCTATAGTGAGGGACGCTACAATAGGTGCTAATTACCTTAGATATCCTCAGGGGCAGGTAGCTATAATAGGTACAAAAGTCCCTATCCTAGTAGTGACTTTATGATTCTGCTGCCACGATTATAGCAGCTTTATGATTTGCCTAATAGTATGCGCCTATCCCGACCGTCTCTCCGCTACCCTAGCAAGAGCTGCCTATTATTAAGCCTTAAGCAGCTAGATTATTAATATGACTAGTCTAGATTCCCTATTAGCTAGCGTAAGCGAGTATTTAGTTAGGGATTAGATGCCCGTTACCTCGGATTATACTTCTGCTAAGATAACTGCCCTAATAAATACTATATAAACTATAGAGATAGGATTTAGAATTTCGAGGTACGCGTCCGCACAAGGTAATAAGGTAGGTATTTACTAACTCTCGTTTCTTATACTAAGAGGTATAGTATATATAAAGGGAGACCTGCGGAAGAGCTCTTCTTCGCTAGCTAATTATCTATATATAGAAGTAACGATAAGCCTATTAATACTAATTATATTCCCTTTACCCGTTATTAAATCTATTATGCGGGATAGGGCCTACTTATGTAGTTACGTGCAGTCCCACCCGTTCTAGAGCAGGTATATATATCCCTTCGGTCCGCATACCCCTATTTCGAGAGACTTCTTCCTATAGATATATATAGTTTAATATAGTTTAATATATAAATACCTATATATATACTCCTTTATTATAGATTTCATCCTATATACCCTTCTTTATAACCCTCCCCTTAAGCGCTTATAGCTATTATAATAATTATAAGCCTAGTTCTTAGCTAGTTTAACTTCGCTTATAATATACCTTTCCTATATAACCCCTAATATATTATAATAGCTTTAGGCGCTCCTTTTAGCTCTCCTCGTAGCCCTCCTTTTAACCCCTCTTTATTACTAATATAGCGTTTCTACCTAACACTTCTACTACCTAGCTATATATATATACTTACTATCTCTCTAAGCTATGCGACTAGCCCGCTTAGTATTTATAGCTTCGCTTCTATACCCTCTAAGTAGGTATATAGGATTATATTAACCTAAGTAGTTAACTTATACCCGATCTTACGCGCTATATAGCGCGCCCTCTAATAATTAATAAACTTACTATATAATATAACGAGGAAGCTTATAAGACCTATATTTATAAATATAATAAATAGGCTGTGCAACGCTATATATATTAAAACCCGAATAATATAGAGCCTCTATCCCTACTACCTCTTATAATTAATAATATTTATCATAAGCATGCTATATATATAACTAATTATAGTATTACTAAGGAAATCTAAAAGTCCCTCCTTAGTAGCTACTATAACGTCTAAAACTTTATATATTATACTATTAACCCCTTATTACTTATAGTTATTTAGAACGACCTTATAGCTATTAAGAATACCTCCCTCTAATCTCTTATATAAGCGCTTAAGTAGTTAATTACCCCTATAGACCTTGCTATAATTACTACTATTTAGGATAAATACCTTTATATTCTAGAGCAGGCAAATAGCTCTATATTACTATATATCTAGTATTAGTAATAGTATACTATATATTAGCGCGCGAGGTCGCTTAAAATCCCTAAAATCTAGGGGGTTATTATAACTAAGCGCTTCTATAAGGTAGTTAGTAGGTATATAGCGCTTATATAGGCTTATAATACCCTTATTAAGGTTATTATAGCTAAGTAGACTAGTATAAAGCCGCGCCACCTTATTAAAATAGCTTTAATATTCAGCGCCCTTATTGCCTAGTAGTTAAAGCAGCCTAGCCCCCTTATAGGTATATTTATTATATTAGTAAGTATACTTAAACCTACCCTTATTAAATACTCTATAATAAACCGAGATAATAATAAGGATTATATATAATACCCCTATAGGTATACTTACTATTAGCTAGTATAACGTTATAATTACTTCTTTTTAGTAATTTAGCTTAATAAAGCTAAATAAATTATTTAGCTTATAGAGCTAGAAAAAGAAGCTATCCTAGCTACCCTATATACTAATAAGTTCTCCTATTTATATAACGCGCTTTAGGAGGAAGGTATTATATAACCCTCTATTAAATACTTAATAAATATTATAATATAAGCTATATTATTAAATAGACTGCTCCTATTATTATTATTTTAGCTAGCGTAGTATAAGACCCTCCTAGCGCGCTAGCCTCTTCATAAGTAAATCGCTCCCTTTATTATAGCTATAGCTAAACCTCCTTAAGCAAGCTACTTCCTTTATTACTAAGTAGACTACTCCCCCTCTATCTATTATTCTATAAGTAGCGCTATATAGGATCCCTAGGGTACTACTCCTCTTATTATATTTAGTTATAAATAGCTTTAATTTATCTTATATTTAGCCTTAGGGGATACTACGAGGCTAGGGGGGTATATTATATAAAATAGGGCTTATTTATATAGTTATATCTAGTCCTACTTGCTCTAGAGCGGGTATATATATATCCCTTTAGTTCGTATACCCTTATTTAGAGAGACTTCTTCTATAGTTCGTTCGATAGATTGAGTTCGGAATTACGCCGCAGCCCCTTCGCAAAAAGACTATAATAAATTCACCTAGTTCGCAAGCATAATTCAGGAAATACTATATAGGTATTTTAACTTATACCCTCTACTAGCTAAGGAAAATAATATAAGAACCCTATATATTCCTACTACTTATAAGTAAACCCTCTAAATATTACTATATATAAAGTCGGATGCGCGCTATACTAGGGCTAATTATATTAAAGCTAAACGGGCTACTAAGGCTCTTATAGTAATACCCTTGCTAAACCTTTTAGTAAGGTGCTATAAAAGCTACTATATAAGATAACTCCTTAACCTAAAAGGTTAACCTTTTAGTAAGGTATTAAAAATAAATATTATTATATAAGAGGTAACTCCTTAACTAAAGAGGTCTTTCCTAAGAGGTTCTTATAGCTAGAAGTATAAGAAGCTCTATTATAAGTAGGGCCTTATACCTCTCCCTCTTCCTTATCCTTATCCTTTAATTATATTAGTACTAGACCTTATATATAAAAATACTAAGCTTATATAAGGTATACTCTTTAATACTAATAATATATAAGAGCTTATTAGAGAGTTTAGTATTAATATAATTAATAAAACCCGCTCCTTTTTTAACTACTCTATTATATATAGAGAGTATATTATTAGTATAACTCTTAAGAGGGCTCTTATTAATACCCCTAAAGGGGATACTTATTATTATATTATAGCTAAGTAAGTAGACTTAGTAGTAGAAGCTAGGTAGGTAATTATATACTCTATAGAGTAGCCCCTTTTTAAGCAGGTCCTCTATACTATTAAAGCAGAGGTAGCCTAGGCCCTTTAGGGCTTAAATGTTAGTACGTATAGCTTATGCTAAATAGAGAGAGCGTTACTAATAATAATATAGTAAAGATAGTAATAACTTCTAGTGGATAAAGCGGTAATAGAGGTAGTATTAGTAGCGTAGGTAGTATATAAGAGGAAAAGTTAATAGTTTTATAGTTTAAATAATTAAAAACCACGTTATTATTAATATAAAGTTAAAGATCGTGAGGCTATCTAGTATAATAGGCACGTATAAGTGCGGCTATAGTTAGGAAAGGTAGTTAGTAATTATAATCATATAACCGAAGGCTATATATTATTAGGAGGCGCGGAGTTAGAAGGTCTGTTATACTTAAGCAGGTAAAATTACTATACAGTGGCTAGAGGCTATTCGTTCGATAGATACTTATATATATACTCCTTTATTATAGACTTCGTCCTATATACCCTTCTTCATAACAACCCTTCCCTTAAGCGCTTATAGCTATCGCAACACTTCTCTTACCCTCTTAACATCACTTATTTCAGAAAACCCGAGCTATATTAGTATCTATTATAGCAATTTCTAGCAACGAACGATATTTCAAGTCTCGCAACTATCCTAGTTTTATAGAAATATCCTTATAATTAGTAACTACGATACTATCGAATAGGCCGAGTGCGATAGAACCCAGCGTAGCATTCTAACTAAAAGTTAAAGAGAATAAGTAATAACCCGGCTAGCGTGTTTAACGCGTTAAAGGAGGATCTATATATTAAAGCTTATCGCGCTATAATATCGCTCGGCGGTGCTATAAAGAGCCTTAAGGTTAGCAGTTAGCGTTATTAATATCGCGGAAACGGGAAGGTATCGTGCTAACACCGCAGCGAGGGAAGGCGCTGTTATATAAAAGGGTAGGTAGTATATATATAAGTCCTCCTGCTTATATATAATCCTATCTAAATATAAGCAAGCCCGTGCGTCTGCTCATAAGCAGGTCCGCCTTTAAAATGCAATCTATATATATGCTTCTACATATATATAACTACGTAAAGGCTAAGTATAACCTTAGAATTTCGTTAGGAAGGTATATTATTAACCCTATATTACTGTTTTATATAAGCGTAAGTTCTATAACTTAATATCGGATTAAACGACGGCTATAGATATAACGGTGCTATAACTACTCCCTAAAGTTTTAGTTTCTTATCTTAACTATCTGCTTTATTATATAGTTTCTACTTATTCTTCTCTACTTCCTCTATATAATCTATCCCGCTAGAGCATAGCAGTATCTAATTTTATATTATAATAGGGCGGGCATAGTAGTCCTTCGTGAGGAATATTCTATTAGGGATTTTAATATAGCTAATTAGTTAAGCGATAGGTATATTATTAGAGATCGTGTGTTACTACGGAGTTAGATATAAGATAACTAGTCGTTATTAGGACTAAAAGTCTGAGGATATCTCTATAAAGACGTGCCTATACCTCTAAAAAAGTATATCCTTTTCTTAAATCTTACTAAGAAAAACATACTTTATACCTTCTTTAGTAGGGGTAAAGTTAAAGATATATAAGTCTAAACTAGGCGTAGTATTTAAGGTACTATTCTATACCGTATCCTAGGGAGTCGTCCGAGGTTATATATAATCTATAGCGCTTAGCTTAGATAGAAAAAGGAAAAGCTTTTATAATATCTACTAGAGAAGTAATAGGCGAAGATATATATAGCAGATAGAGAATTAAAATCAATATAGGTAGCTCTCTGTTCGCATTAGGGACTCTATTATAAGCGAGGCATATAATAAGAGGGCGGGCGCGTAGTAAGAGGGCGGGCGTGTAGTAAGAGGGTAGGTAGGTAGTAGGAAGTAGTAGAATACCTAGCCCCTTATTTTAGCCCTATAATATAACTAAATTCCCCTACTGTATACCCTTATATTAAATAAAATAGGAGGGTATATATATTATATAAATATATATTTTATAGTGCTTTTCTTATATTAAATAATATAGATATAATATCTATATATATTTAGAGAGTAATATTATATTTAAGGGTTATCTATTTATAGGGGTATAGACTATAGCTTGCCTTAGTTATATTAGTAGTATATAATATAATATTAAGCCTAGTTTTTAATATAGGTTAGAGCTCTTATATATACCTATATAAGGATTAAAAATATTGGTATTGTTCTATATTAACTACTCTAGGTATAATACTTAAAGTTCCCTTTACTTACCTAATAACTAGTATTTATATAAATATTATATAGTGACATTGTCTAGGCTTTAGGCGTTATAGAGATATCCCTTCTATCTAATATTTTATAAGAGGAATATACTCTAAAAACATTAGGTATTTGGAATTTATATATTTATATTATAGGCTAAAATAATATACTAATATTTTTAATCCTTATAGAGGTATAGGTTAAGGTCTTATTGAGGTTGTAGTCTATACCCCTATAAGTAGATAACCCTTAAATATAATATTACCCTCTAAATTTTATGAATATTATATCTATATTATTTTAAATAAGAAAAGTACTATGAAATATATATTTATATAATATATATACTCTCTTTTTTCATTTAGTATAAGGGTATAAGGCAAGGGAAGTTAGTTATATTATAGAGCTAAAATAAGGGGCTAGGTATTCTACTACTTCCTACTACCTACTTACCCTCTTACGATATACCTACCCTCCTATTATATACCCACCCTCTTATTATATGCCTACCCTCTTATTCTATACCTTACTTGTAATAATTTCTTAGAACTTTTTTAATTTTTTATAAGTAAGAGAATTAAGTAAATTTTTGATTATACTTAAATTTTTTTTTAAGTAATATAATAAGTATAATTATAAATTATGGCCTCTGGCCACTATATAGTAATTTTACCTGCTTAAGTGCAATAGACCTTCTAACTCCGCGCCTCCTAATAATATATAGCCTTCGGTCACGTGATCCCTAATAATAACCTAAGTTGCTAACTACCTTTCCTAAATATAGCCGCACTTATACGTGCCTATTAATAGCCTCACGATCTTTGTTATAGGTTATAGGGATAAGGATAAGGAAGAGGGAGAGGCATAAGGCCCTACTTATAGCAGAGCTTCTTATACTTCTAGCTATAAGAACCTCTTAGGAAAGATCTCTTTAGTTAAGGAGCTACTTCTTATATAGTAGTATTTATAATACTTTACTAGAAGGTTAACCTTTTAAGTTAAGAAGTTATCTTATATAATAGCTTTTATAGCACTTTTAGTATCTTATTAGAAGGTTAATATTTTAGGTTAAGGAGTTATCTTATATAATAGCTTTTACCTTATTAGAAGGTTTAGCGAGGGTATTACTATAAGAGCCTTAGTAGCCTATTTAGCTCTAATATAATTAGCCCTAGTATAGCATATCTAACTTTATAATATTTAAAGGGTTTACTTCTAAGTAGGAATATATAGGGTTCCTATATTATTTTCCTTAACTAGTAGAGGGTATAAGTTAAAATACCTATATAGTATTTCCGGAATTATACTTATAAACTAGATAAATTTATTATAGTCTTTTTATAAAGGGGCTGCGGCGTAATTCCAAACTCAATAATTATAAATTATAGCTATATTCTAAAATATATAGTTCTCCCTTAAAACATATATAAGTAGGCTACCCAAGTTTAATATATCTATAGGGGTGCGAACTATAGAATAGTTATATATATTAAGCTTGGAATTACGCCGCAGCCCCTTCGCAAAAAGACTATAACAAATTTACCTAGTTTGTAAGTATAATTTAGGAAATACTATATAGGTATTTTAACTTATACCCTCTATTAGTTAAGGAAAATAATATAAGAACCCTATATATTCCTACTACTTATAAGTAAACCCTTATATAAAGTTAGATATACGCTATACTAGGGCTAATTATATTAGAGCTAAACAGGCTACTAAGGCTCTTATAGCCTAGAAACGCCCTCGCTAAACCTTCTCACAAGGTGCTACGAAAGCTACTATATGAGATAACTCCTTAACCTAAAAGGTCGACCTTCTAGCTTATAGTTATATATATATATACCTGCTTATAAGCAGGTCGAACTGCTCTTAAGTATATAGGTCTGCTTATGAGCAAGTCTTATATATAGGTTAAAGATTATTATATATACCACGCTCTAGCTAAAGCTCTGCCTTACTAATATATACCTAGGAGCCCGCTAGCAGATTCTAGATAGGGATAGGTAGGTCTTCGGGGATTTTTTAAGCTAGTAAGGTCCGAACTCCTCTATTAGATACTAGTTTATACTATTAGTACGTAGCTAGCTAGGCTATAGTTATTTATATCTATCTAGGTATACTACTAGGTCTATATTACTATACTATCTAGGTAGTAGGGGCGTCTCGCCTAGCACCTGCCTAATAATACTAAGTAGCTAACTTCTAAGTTAGACTACCCCCTAGCTGCGCACTCCCCCCTAACCGCGTACTACTCCTATATAAAACTAGTATTTTTAGGAACTTATATAGAGATAACTATAAAAGTAATCTTAATAAGATTTTATATATAAGTAGCTTATTATATATTCTCTCTAAAAAAAAGGTCTTACGTTTTTTTAATAGCTATATCTTAAGTAAAAAAATATTAAGCTATTTTCTATAGGAATTACTAGTATTTTTAATCTAAATCTAATACGTTTAATATAGAGGTTATTAAGTTACTTTTTCCTCTAAAAATATAATAAAAATAAGGAATACAATATTAAGTTAGTTTTTATATTATATACTTATTATATAGCTTAAAAATAGTAAAGTCTTAAAAATTAAATCTTTAGAAAATAAATTTACCTAAGAGATTTTAAGTTTTAATTATACTAAATTAAGGGAAAATATCTATCTTAGAAGCTAAGTTTATAAGAGTAAGATTAGGTATTTTAAAAATATAACTTAATAGCCTAACTTAATATCTACTTTAATAGATTTAATATATAATAATACTCAAAAAGCTTAAAACTTTAATAATATAGTATATATTATAGATATTAAAAAGAACTAAAAAGATTCAAGAATCTTATATTTTTAACTATCTATATTATCTTTACTATAATTCTTAGGATTTATACTTAATTACTAA
This sequence comes from Colletotrichum ledebouriae, assembly GCA_036785755.1. Taxonomy (NCBI): domain Eukaryota; kingdom Fungi; phylum Ascomycota; class Sordariomycetes; order Glomerellales; family Glomerellaceae; genus Colletotrichum; species Colletotrichum ledebouriae. Next base: position 61,199 of record JAVHLU010000196.1, on the reverse strand, counting down.
GTAGGTATGCGGCTAGGGGGGGGGGGGGGGGGGGTGCTCTGCTAGGGGGTGGTCCGTCTTATTAGTCGACGATCCCCCGTGCGGAAAAGACCGCAAAGTTAAGCCCCCTTACGCACCCCTTTGGCAGTATATCTCCGACTTCTACCCTTACCTATCGTTATACTCGAAACTATCTTGCGATTAAGTTATACTAAGAGGAGTTATCCGCTTCCGGCTACCTCGATATATTACCTCTCTACGCGTTAGCTACTAAACTTATCTAAATTATTCGTGCCCTCCTTAATAGATCCGAGTCTATAACTAACTTATACTAATATCGTGAAATAATAATACGCAAAGGTTATTAGGCTTATCCCTGCTAAATGCTAATATAGTCCGACTAATATTGCTCTATAATAGTACCACACCTAGGCAAACTTCCGAGACCTATAGTATATAAGATTAGCGGATATAGCTAGCTAAAGAATAATACTACTTCTAGGAGGAGGTTAGTAAGCTTTCGGCTCTAATAAATTTCTCAATCTATTACTTATAGCAGATACTAGAAGGTACTATTCCACGCTATATTAGCTTACTACTCTATACTTAGTTATAGGAAAGCTCTACTAGATTCTTTATTATTAGGAGAAATACAAATCTGCAGACTGAACCTATACTAAGCTCCTTATCCTCGCTAATACCTCTAAAAGCTAGTAGCTAGTTATACTAAAGTTAAAGGATATTAAGCGGAGCTAATACTTCCTCCCTAGACTTTGCTAATATTAAAGATATTATATCCACGCTAGAGTCTAAATTAACGCAATAGGCCTAGATTTAGGCGTTATAAATACTAATATAGCAGGTCGAGAGGTAGATAAGGTAGTCTCTCTATACGCCGCGCCGCCTCTTATACCTTAGCTAGAACGAGGTAAGCCTTAGCTTATAAAGGACCTAGCTAAAAAAGTAAGCTTAAGTTTAGTTAGAACTCCTAGAAGACTTATTAACTACTAACTACTTAAGTTACTTTTCCTCGAGCCTGAATTAAGAGACCTTTTAAAGGAAGTCTAGGTTTACCTTAAGATTAGGTAAAAGACCTAGCTAGTAGTATCTAGGGATAGGGTAAACCCTAATATAGACTACGAGCAGGGGAGTTTAGCTCGAAGTTATTAATAATAACGATATCTTCTTATCAATACCTAATTTTAGACTCTATAGTAAATTAGATAGATATCTTAGTTATTAGAATAGGTATTATAGGTAGTAAGTATATAAAAATCAGCTAGATATCCCTAAGCTTCTCGTTAAACCTAATAAAGCTAAAAGAGAGCGCGCGGAAGTAGGCACTACTTGCCTTATATTAACGAGGAAAACGCCTATTCGGAACGGGTCTAGATATATATAAAGTTCTTAGTAGTATAAAGGCGAGAATATAAACGACGTTAGACTAGTTAGAGGATCTGCTACTATATAGATCTAATACGTCGGTCGACTAGCACGAGAACGAACTATTAATAGGATGCTATGAGATATAGGCTTATATAGGGTGCGCCTCGTTAAAGTAAGGTATGAGAGGTAACCTAAGGAAGACTAAGTCTAGTAGAAGCATAAAGTTACTATAGTGCTTCCTCTATCCGCCTTCCCTACTAGGGATTACCGCTTAATAATACTACTCCTATCGGGTATAAGAGGGTAGTTATAATTAGTAGGTATCGTTATTTAGGATATTAGGGGGAAGGAAATCGAAAAGAAAACCATAGATATCGTTAGTAGTTAATCTCTAAGAAGCAGACTATATATATTTTATATAGCGTCGGAGCCTAGACTTTAGTCCTATCCGTTCCTAAGCATACTAGATCTCTACTTAGCGACCTAAAAGCTAGCTAGGGTAAGAAGATAATATAAGTATATAGAACGACTAACGGCTAGGAGATACTTAGTAGACTATTATTAAGAATAAAAAGATATTAGTATTAGAGGGAAAATTTAGCACTAATCTTAGTATCTGCCGTCGCTTCTCGCACGTATCTATACTAGACTTCTAACCTTACTAGGGAGAATTATTAAGGGATACCCCACTTAATCTCAGTCTTAAACTAAATTTAACCCTAGCTCTCTTCCTAAGCTTAACTCTAGAAATAATATTATGGATTTATATACGTATTTACCTTTTAATCGGGAGATTAGCGGATATACTAAAGTAGCTTATTAGATAGTATAATTTAACCTTAGAAATAGCTCTAAGAAGACTGAGAATAAAATTACTAAGGATAGGAATATTATAGGTTATAAGCTTTAGAGGCCTTAGGCCTAATATAGATATAGATACTAAGTCTATAGAGGTCTGCGTACGGGACGCGGAGCTGCTTATTCTTAATAACAGGACTAGGGGGTAATACCTATATCGTTAGGTCTATAATAGTAGGTAAGTGGGTTATACTAGCTAGTAAAGAAGGTAAATACTAAAGCTACTAATAAAATATAGCGTCTATAGTAGAGAGATAGAGATCACGACCTATGCCTTAAGTCGCGGGTTAATAATAAATAAGAAGAGGCTAGCATAAGGTTAAAAGGTATTAATAGAACCTAATATCCGCAGAGCTTCTGCTATCGCTACTATAGCCGTGGTATTCCAGGTATTACTAGAGATACTAGCGTCTAATATATACTTCTTAGCTAACGTAGCAGAAGCTATATAGTTCGCAGTCGAGCCTAGATGCGAAGAAGAGTATTATCTACTTTAGTAAATAGATATAATATAGTATCTCTAGGCGTATCGTAACGTGCTAGACGATCGTTAATTACTAGCGACCTAGTACTAGGTGTTATGCTAGTATTTATAAGCGCTAAATAAGTAAGATAATATCCGTTCTAAGAACGACGCTAAGGAGCATAATAGTAGCTAGCAGGTTAGACGATAGCGTTAGACGATATTATTTATAAAATAACTAACGTGCAGATAGTGCTAACGGAGTAGTCGAAGGAGTTATTAAAACTAACGCTGAGGATATAATTCATAGTAGTTAAGCTATAAATATAAAGGCTATATATAATAGGCGGGAAGACTAGAGGGAGTATTAGATATAGGTATTAAAGGGGTTAAGATAAACGAGTATATAGCTAGGCTAGTAGAAGAGATTCCTAATCTTATCTAGAGGCAGGGCTTAATATAGGTACGTACTCTTTGGATATTACTATAGCAAGGATATCGAAGATACGCCTAGCACGAGCGTAATCGCAGAGATTTTAGGACGTAGAAGCATAGGAGCTAGTAAGAGCAAAACTATTATTAAGGAGTATTATAGCGACCTTAGTAGGATTAGGGTTACCTTAATAATTATCTATTAGCAATACTAAAGTATCTAGCTCTAGTAGTCTTAGGGAGGTATCTATAGACAACTAGTAGGCTAATAGCAACCTTATTTATAATAGCTACTAAATAGTAGAAAGAAGCCTACGGATTTCTACGACTCTGCCTTGAGGATCTAGTAGCTAGCTATATAGATATCGTGCTATATTATTAAGCGTAAAACTAGAACGAAATTCCGCTCTATAATCTATAGCTCTAGTAGGAATTATTCCTATATTCCGCAAGCAGAAGATCGCTATAGACCCGGTTAGCATATAATTATTTCATATTAAGGCGAAGATCTACTTACCCTTAGTCGTAGAGGCTAGTCCTATTTATAATAACTACTTACCTAAGCCCGCCTACGACTAGTCTATTAACTAAGACGTTTAAGAACTATCCTAGGAGCCTTAGCACTCTTCGATCGTGCTAGATATTAGTTAAAATCGAATCTTACTTATCTAGGTCTCCCTTTATATAAACCGACGGCGTCTTTGAAATTCGTGTTTTTAGGAGCTATAATTAATAGGATTAGCGCGATATAATAAGCTCCTTGCGGACTCCGCGTTATATAGTTAGTAGGATATCGTCTTAGATAGGCCGAAAGGCTAGAAGATAGACTAGGATAGCTAAGGTATTTACTAAATAACTATCTCAGGCCTTAGCGCTAGGACGAGCAAGTTTAATAGAGCAGCTACTATTATATTTAAATAAGCAAAAAGAGAACCTTAGCTAGTTATACGTTACTTACTTATATTAACTATATAACTGAACGTGCGATAGATACCTATCCGGCGTAGAGAAGGCCCCCCGTTAAATAGTTTGGAATAATATTAGCTCCTTATCTACCTGCCGTTTTCTTACCGTCTTAAAGGAGAATAACGTCCTAGTAATCGAAGATACGGTCTACCTAGATTCTATATAGATATACTAAGTAGTATACTTTATGCTTACTACTATATTATAGTATATCTAGGCAAGGAGCATTCTATGCTTAGAGAAAACTACTCGCAACTCGTTATTTTCTATCTCGCTACTAATTACTAGAGAGTCTAGATTACTAAAGGGTAATACCGCTAAATATACGAATAACTAGTATAATCTAGCTATTCTCTAGTCAGGCTTTATTAATAAGCGAGTAGATTACCGTGCTATATATAGTAACTAAGATATCGCCTCGGAGACGACTAAGTTAAGAATTATTATGCAAGCGCCGCTAGATATCCGCAGTAGGTATAGAAGGTGCTAACGCTTATGACTATATTGTAGTCTAGCGACGCTAGGGGCGACTTTATTAATAGCGCCCGAGCAGTCGAAGCCTAGGCCTTTATCGTTATCTATTAGCTATCGAGAATACTTAACTATATTAAGACGTCGTAATTAAGGCTAATAGGGAGGATAGCTATCTAGTCTATCTCCTCTATTAGCTAGCTCGTACTGGTCTTCTAAAACTAGTAGAGCGAGCTTAGCAGGCCGGCCTTACTGATAATTAGCTTATATAGCGTCTATAACCTTACTTCGGACTGCGTATTACTATACTAAAGCCTAGAATAGGCCTACTTAGAGCATACTATAAGTAGAAATAATAGTTAGTTTAGCTTAAGGTTATTCTAAGAAACCGCGTCCACGGTTATATAGAACTAGCACTTAACGTAGCACGCGACTACCTTGCTCCGCTATTTAGCCTCCCTATTTAGGCAGGCTAGCTAAAGGGTTACTAAGTCTATATTTAGCTCGCAGGGGACTATCTACCCCAAGCCTTAAGCTAATATCCGGGTAAATATACCCTAGCTCCATCCTATAACCTAAAGTATGCGAGCCTTATTATTAGTAAGCGAGGGAAATATGCGCTAGAACTATAAGAGTCTATATCTAGCTAAAAGAGCGGGAGAGACTTGCTAAAAGCGAGCGTTAGTAGGAGCCCGCCTGCGTAATAAATACCTTATCGCCTTAATTATATAGCAAAGCTTAGATGCTAATTATATCGAGCTTGCTATCCTATGCTACTGCTATGCTAGGCAAGAGTAAGGCGATAAGCCTAATACTACCTATATAAGGTCGGAGGATAGCGGTTATATCGTTATTAGACTATTCGTTAAGAGTAGAGCGTAGAGGCTATAAAACTAGCGCCGCAGAATACCTAGTCCTACTCTTATGGGGCTAAGTATAGCTATTTAATACGCCCGTTATCCTCTTCTCTAAGAAGTTACTCTTAATATAGTTAATCTATTTCTTTAGCAGGCAGATCGCCTTAAAGCTCTAAGACGCTAGAAGCTTATAGATATATTATAGCGTATCTGCGGTACTAGCTAAGCTGCCGAGTAGGTGATCTAAGAGGAATATTAGTAATAAGCTATAAAGTAGTTTTATAGTAATAGGAGAATATCGTGAAAATACCTAATTACTTACACGGGGGTAAATAGTTATATCGTAGATACTTCGCCCGAAGCCCTAGGCAGCTCTAGCTATAGTAATATCAAGGGATTAATAATTTATACCGCTGCTAATAAGCGCGAGCCGCTTCGTAGAAGTTATTCTAACGACGTCGTAGTAGTTAGAGATTATAATATATATGCCGTCGGGGGCTAGCGCGTATATATTCTCAAGCTACTAAGCGGGAATAGTTAACGCATTTAAGTTATGCTCGACTTAACTAGCTAAAGCGGAAGCCCTCTAGTCTAGCAGCTACAAAAAGGGACCTAGGATATTTAGGAGGCCCTAGCCCTCGCGAGGCGTATTAGGTCGCAGCTTCTAGCAAAAGGATTAGGCCGCTAGACGAGCTTAATAGCGGTATATAGAGGTCCTTATCCTTAATATAGAAGTGCTATACGTTGGTTTCCTAGCGCGTGCATAGCTCTATAAAGGCGTCGCTATTAAATACGCCTCGAGCCGCAGGTCGCTCTTTAGGGGGCTAGCTTATATAGAGCTGCTCGATATAGATTAGTAAATCGAGGCTATAAAGGTATTTAAAGAGCCCGCTTAATACTACGACTTAGAGAAATCAGAGGGAGGATAGGTTCGTTAGCATCTAGGTATTAAGTATTTATAGATTCGTTATATATCCTAATATTAAAAGTAGGTATATAGAGGGGGTAATTAGGCGGCAAATAATACTATAATAGCACTAGATAGTATACCTTGAGAAAGTTTTATACGATAAGACGCGGAGAACTTTAGTATAAGTATTAGGGGCGGAACGAAGTAACTATAATAAATCTAGAGAGTAGGAGTAGATAGTACCTGAGGAAGCGAAGACCCTTATAGGGTAGAGTGCTCTATAGGCACCTAGCGCCTATAGCTTCTATTTATAGGCTAAGCTTAACTAACTAGCTACCCCGCCCACGTTTGCAGCCCAGGGTGCTTATGCTGCTGAGGTATAATATATAGCAAGGTGTAGAGATAAAGCAGACCGAGCAACCCTAATAGATATAACCTAAAAGGTAAACACGAAATACGCTACCGTATCGAAATATAATACTAGATAAGGGTATATAAAGTTCTAACGTAAGATTTAGGGTAGTTAAAATATATTACTATCTACTATAGATAAGAGGTGCTTAGCGGATACCTTAGTGCGGGGCTAGAAGAAGAACCTCTATACGGATAGTATAGCGAATATAATAAGCCGCAAAAGTAGAACTATAATTGCGATAGTGTAATTATAGCTTATATACGTATTACGATAGATAGGATGCGATGCTGCTACTGCACCGTTTGCTATCTATAACTATATATTATTTAAATCCTCTAACTACCGGGACTGTTTCTATTTTCTACCTCTATTATTATCTTCTTTAGTGCAACCTTAACCCCTAACCTGCGTAATTACTACGGCTAATTAGCATAAAGACTACCCTTATAATAAAAGCTATCGTCGCGTCTTTATATAGCCGGGGTTAACTCTAAAAGAAGCAGTAGATTCAAAGTTATAGAAAGACGCGTAGGGTTAAGAGTTAGAGTAGCGAAAGCTAACCACGCGAAGAACATTTTGCTATAAATTTATAGGCACTCTTCTATCATAAATACCCTTAGGTAGTTATATATCTACGTTAGTCTAGAATTAAGTTATAAGCCCTAATTGAACCCCCGTCCTTATAATAACTTTGCCTAAAGCTACCCTGATTTATCTTATAAGCGCTATAGTATTAAAGATATTACTTACGTATACAGTGGCTCTAGATCCTAATTCAAAGGTAATACTAAGAATAGATCTTAAACGAAATACTTGATTATTCCTATAAACGAAGCATTAATATCAAGTCTTAAAACATAAAGAAATTAACTAATAGCAGCAATATAGGAAGTTCGGTTAGCTTATACTCCTATAAGTATAGATATAACTAAGACGTTAGGCCTTAGCTCCTCTCTATTCTTCCTATAAGTATCTATAGTATCTCGCAGACGTTGCGACAGGCTGTGAAAAAGCTGCTCGCTAGCTGCGGCAACTAAGAATCCTAAGATACACCTGCTTATTTAATATAAATATTCTTTAGCTATTTATGCTAAGAGGTCTAGTAGAACTAGTGGTAACTATTACCTTTAACCTGCGAGGCTAATATTACGGGGCTTTACGTGCTTAAGACCGCTTAGCTTTTTGATAATAACTTAGAGTTGTGCGTTGGACGATATAAAGCGCCCTATAAAGTCTAAATAGCTTTTATTATCTATAAGCGAAAATAATCTATATCACGCTCTGGAATCTAGATATATATTTCCCGTAGAGGTCCTAAAAGATCTTTATGGAGACGTTCCTTTAGGGTATTATAAATAGAGTTCCCCTCTCCGCTTTTATATTAAATTTCGAAAAATTATATTCGTAATCGAAGAGATATTGAATTAATAGTTAAGTAGGTATCTTATTAATCGCTAGGGAGGGTTTTTCAAATTATTACGTTAGTAACTAAAAATTAGGTTTAAGATATTAAATAGATAGTTAGAGAGGGTAGTATTAGATTAATAATTAGAGAGGAAGGTACTAATTTAGTAGATAAGGAGGAGTTATTAGTAATAAAAGTATTAACTCTATAGATTAATAATAATAGGGTCGTTAAAGTATTATATCGATTATTAATAGCAGGAGGGTCTTAGAAGTATTAAATTAACGACGGAGAAGGAGAGTATTATATTAATTATTAAGGATTTATTATAATAAATATCGAGGATAGGGGACCTTCGAGGTATTATAATAGCTATTCCTAATTAGTAGTTAAAGAGGAGGGGTATTATATCGGGTTTAATAAGGTAATATATTAAGAGTTAAAAAGAGATAGTTATTAAGGTATTATATCGGCGTTTGAGAAGGGAGGTATTAGATTTATTATTGAATATAAGAGGTATTATATCCGTTATCGAGGATATATTAGATCGGTAATTAAGGAGGGAGGGTATTAGATTAGTAGTTAAGATAAGGGCTATTAAGTCGGGTGTTAAAAAGAAGGTATTAAATCGGGTGTTAAGAAAGTATTATATCAGTTCGGATATTAAAGTATTATATCGGTTGCTATAGTCTTATATCAGGGTCTTAGGTAATATTAATATACTAAGATTAAAGATACTCGCGCTAGAGCCTTTTACCTCTAGAAAAACTATAATAATTAGATAGAGGAATAGCTCTAAGCTATTAATAAGTTACTTATTAGACTACTTACTCAAATCTTAAGCTAAGTAACGCGAGGATAGATAGTTAGAAAATAAAGCCTATATAAGGAGAGGTTAAAAACGGAATAGAAAAGCAGGAGCGAAGTAAGATAATAAAATAGGAAGAGGAGGAATAAACTTATAACCGAGGCGTATCTAAACTAAAGTTAGATAATAGACCGATAGTAGAAGAAAAGATAAAGTTAAATAATAGATAGGTTAAGAAGAAGAGGACTAAGTTAAAGGGGGGATAGGGGAAAACGAGGAGGATAAAGTTAGCTAGTAAAAAGGGGAAGAGGAAAGGTAGTATATAGTATATAGTTATCTAGAGAAGAATTACTATAAGCTAGATTTATTAAAGCTATCTAGGAAGGTAGTAGGAGGTAATAAATTAAAACTAAGCGAGAGGGGAGGGCGGGGCGCTCCTATAGAAGAAGGAGCTAAAGGAGTAAGTAAGGTAGTAAGACTAAATAAAAGGATACGAAACCGCAGCAGCCTCGCGCTATTATTAACTTAGGTAAGTGCCTTCTTAATTTAGAGATTTAACTTAAGCTACTACCTTCTAAACTATTATAAATAAATTGCTATTACTAACTTAGTTCTCTCTCTTAGGAGTTTCTACTTAATAAACTTATTAAATAATATAGGAAGTTCTATAGCTATAATAAGGATATAGGAAGTTCCTTCGTTATACTATATATATATAAGATATAGAATCCCCTTACTTAAAACGATAGGGAAGGTCCTAACGATAATATTAATTTATTATATACTACGAATAAGCCTACTAAATCCTATAATTAATAGTCTATATAAGTTAATTACTAATTAAAGCTATTATTAATTAATAATATATTAATAGATCTATTCTAGATACTAATATTTATTTATATTAACTCTAATACTTCTATTACTATTTATTATTACTTCTAACCTATCTCTATTAATTTAATTAAAGCTAAAGCTATTATAATATTAACTCTACCTAAATTATTAATAGTTATCTTAAATAGTAAAGAAGATTAGTGCTTATAATAATAATAGACTAAATCTATTCTAATTTTATATAATATATAGGATTATTATCACTATACTACAGGTTATATCCTATATATTACTATTAGTTACCGCCTAGCTATATATATAGACCGCTCCCGCGCGCCTACGCGCAGAGCCTCCTAGTTAGACATTAATTAATTATATCCTATATATTACCCTATATTCCTATGATATCTAGTAGCATTAACGCTAATACGCCGTCGCTAGCGCTTAACCGCACCGCTGCTAATATGCGCGCACTAGTAGAGTTCTTTACGACTTCGAGAGATCCCGCGACGGATTACTAATACTACTAACGCCGCTAACACTAACGCTCCTAACGCTAATATACGCTATAGGACCCTTCATAATAGCTATTAATCGAGACCCTTTCGCTAGGCTAGTCTTACCCTATACCTCCGCCCTATTATAAGTATAGCGCTACTAACTTTCGTAATAAGAACGCGTTATATCGCTATATATTCGCAAATAACTACGGTTACTAACGCTACTACTATAGACTCTATTATACTAACTTCCCTTCACGTAACGCTCTCTTTTAATATATTTATAAACCTTCGCTATGCGCGCGAGAGGGCTCTTAACCCTACCCTATGCCTATATAAGTTAGTACCCCTATAGATAGATCTAGTACCCTTCTAAAAGGTTCTAAATCCCCTTATGCTAATACTAAGGTAGCTAAGAAGTCCGCGCTGCTATTTCTATAGAGTCTCTACTATGCTACTACCCTTCCTAGCTAAGCTGCCTCCCTTCTCGCTACTTGCTTTTAACTACCCGCGCCCCTTTAGCTACTACCTATAGCGCTACGCCGCTTTAAGCTATATATACTAGCGCCCCTGCTACTTCGAAGCGCCCCTATACTACTAATAGTCCTAGCTACCTCTACGCTACTAGGCTCTAGTCTTAGCTATAATACGCCTCTCTAACTGCTACTTACTATAGTACCGCAGCGCCTATCCTCCTATAAGACGTATTATATAGTTATAAGGAACTTTAACTTTAGGGGGTTTAACTGCGTAGGTTTTACTTACTATAGGATAGCTAATAAAAGTAATAGTAAGGCCTCTATAAGCGATAAGGAGGACTCTATAAGCGATAAGGAGGGCTCTATAGGTAATAATAAAAATAGGGAAGAGTCTCTATCTAAGGGCTCTAAAGATAGTTTAAGCAATGCTAACGCCGCTAAATATAGCTATAGCAAAGCTAATATCCACGACTGCACTAAATATAGTAGCGATAATGCTACTAGTAATAACTATACTAACTATAGTAGCGATACTACTACTAGTAATAACTACGCCGCTAAATATAGCGAGGACTACGTAAGTAACCGCGAGGCTAAATATAGCGATAGCTACGCTAATAACTACGCCGATAGCTATAGCGATAGCTACGCCGATAGCTATGACGATAGCTACGGTTTAGAGGGCTATTATAGCGATAGGATGGATTATTAACCTATAGATATACCCCCTTCGCGCCGCCTTAGGCGCGCGAAGCTATAGGTTATAGGAATAGGTTATTACTAATTACTATAATATAGTATTATTCGCCCGCGCGCGCGCGCGCGTAGCAATAGGAACTATTGCTTTTTCTTTTATAGAGGGGTAGATATCACTATACTATAGGTTATATCCTATATACTACTATTAGTTACCGCCTAGCTACGTATATAGACCGCTCCCGCGCGCCCACACGCGGAGCCTCCTAGTTAGATATTAATCGATCATATCCTATATATCACCCTATATTCCTATAATAATTATAGTCTTCCTAAGCTATCTAAATAAAAGCTATAGAAAAGTTACTTATAGGAACTAATAATTAATAAATCTACCCCTTTAATCTTCTATAAGAAAATAGATCCTATAGTATTAATATCTGTATTAATATAGGGATTAGGATAAACCTCTACTATATAAAGATTAGGATAGATAAGAACGCTAGGTATATCTCTATTAATATATAAAAGGGCTATATCTATACTAGAACTCTTAAGTAAAGACTAAAAAGAGCTTAATAGCCTCTTCATATTATAGGAGTTTTAATATAAGGAGTATATAACTTAAAAGAGGTAAAACTATAAAGCGAGAGAGAAGATCTAATTAATAGTTAAATCTATTTATAGTAAAATAATATTTAAAATAGAACATAATCTTTCTATATAAATTAATAAGATTAAAAAGGAATTTATAATAATAGATATTTAAGAAACTAATTAAATAATTACTAATCGTAATTAATTATATAAATAAGTAAAAACCTAAGAGATTACTAATATAAATAACTTAAAGGAGTAGTACTAGAAATAGGAGGATAATATTTATAAATTATAAGAACATTCCCCTTATATATTAACTACCTACTTATAGTTTAATAAGTTTATTAAGACCTTAGGATATATATCCTTAAAGGCATAGGCTCTAATATATATAAAATATATTTAGGACTAACTAGAAAAAGGATTAATTAGCCTTAAGCAAGTTATATATAATATAAGGGAGCAGATTAGTAGACTTCTAGTATTAATAGAGAAGAGTCCCCTAAAAAAAGGATATTATAAGAGGATCGTTCTTAATATCCTCCCTATTATTATTAAATAACCCTTAGAAATAGTAAGGAGATAATAATAAGAAGAAGAACCCTAAGAAGAGGAGTAAAGAGAAGGCTAGAGACTTAGAATATATAGCCTATAAGATATATAGCTATAAGTATAATAATTATTAATATTTAAATAACGAGAAGGTATTAAAAGGATAGAAACCTAGTATAAAGATCTTATTAAGGGTTAAGGAGAATATTAAGGTAAAACCCTTACTTGAGGAGTATATTAAAGGTCTTAAGTTCTAACTACTTACTTATAAAGGGATTATCCTAGCTTTATTTACTTTAATTAAGAATATATACCTACTATAAGACTTAGTAATCTATAATAGAGGATTAATAGTATATAGATTTAGGGATTAATAACGATTTTATAGGTATTGCTAAGTACTAGAAGGTAACTTTATATAAGTAGGAACCTGGAAAATCCCTATTAAGGGATATAATGTTATTAATATAATAGTTACTAGGAAACTTAGGATTAAAAAACGTATCCTGCGAGGAGTTATATACTATAATAACTTCTATATTAATATAATCTCTTAATATCTACTCTATAGGAAGGGATTATAAGCTAACTATAGCCTAGGGAATAATTATCTATATAAGAGGAACTTTAAGTATATCTATAAATTATACTAATAATATAGATAATAAGTTATTAAATTACTAAATATAAACCTAATAATAATGATGACTTAAAGGTATAGTTATATACCTTAAAAGCCTTCTTTTATAAATATATACCTTTAGCATTAGAGAATAGGATATCTAGGACCTAAAGCCCTCGCCTACTTATATAAATCTATTAGAGGAGCTTATATATTATTAGATAATTAATTTAAATACTTAAAGATAATTTATTATAACACTTATAAGTAATTAAAAGCATTATAAATTATATAAAGAGTACTATGAGAATCCCTTAAATAGTTAAAACTAGGAGAATATATTATATTTAACTTTTACCCTATAGATAAGGGATATAAGAGATATACTAGTTATCTTATCTTTATTAATAGAGTAACTAGATTTATATAAGACTATTACTTTAATAAGCGCTAATTAGTAGAGATCCTTAAAGTTATTCATAGGTTTATCTCATACCTTAAGATATAATACCTTATTAATATTAAAATACTTAAGTATAATAGAGAAATCAGGAGAATATACTTAATACTACCCTTAGAGCTATATAAATAAGGATTTAGTCTCCAGGTTTTAGTACCTAATACCTAAGAGTAAAATAGAGGTATAGAGTATACAGTAGTAGTTACTATAATAAAAGCGAGAATAATAACTATTAACTCTAAATTACTAGAGTAATTATAGCTTAAAATACTTAGAGCTACTATATATACCTATAACTAAATACCCTTATAATTACAAAGATAGAGGGCTCCTTTTAAGGCCTTTTATAACTACTTTTAGCTATATAAGTTCTTAATACCTAAAGTCTTATATATAAGAGCTTATAGCTATAAGGCTTTTATACTTATAAAGGAGGCTTAACTTTGCGAAAGAAAACTTAAGTATCTATCTCTAAGGGTATAGATTAGAAATCTTATTAGGTATAATTTAATAAATTAATACTATATATAGAACTTAAGCAAACATAAAGTATATTTTATAAGAGATATAATATTTAAGAAATAATAATTTAGTAATAAGTTATTATAAATAATCCTTAATAACTTAAGGATAATTAACCTCAAAGAGCTTAGATAATTAAGTTCGGAATTACGCCGCAGCCCCTTTGCAAAAAGACTATAATAAATTCACCTAGTTCGTAGGTATAATTTAGGAAATACTATATAGGTATTTTAACCTATACCCTCTACTAGTTAAGGAAAACGATATAGGAACCCTATATATTCCTACTTAGAAGCAAACCCTCTAAATATTATAAAGTCGGATGCGCGCTATACTAGGGCTAATTATATTAGAGCTAAATAGGCTACTAAGGCTCTTATAGCAACGCCCTCGCTAAACCTTCTAGTAAGGTAAAAGCTACTATATAAGATAACTCCTTAACTTAAAAGGTTAACCTATTAGTAAGGTACTAAAGGTAAAAGCTACTATATAAGATAACTCCTTAACTTAAAAGGTCGACCTTATAATAAGGTAAATACTACTATATAAGAAGTAACTCCTTAACTAAAGAGGTCTTTCCTAAGAGGTTCTTATAGCTAGAAGCATAGGAAGCTCTATTATAAGCAAGGCCTTATACCTCTCCCTCTTCCTTATCCTTATCCCTTAACTATATTAGTACTAGACCTTATATATAAATATACTAAGCTTATATAAGGTATACCCTTTAATACTAATAATATATAAGAGCTTACTAGAGAGTTTAGTATTAATATAATTAATAAAACCCGCTCCTTTCTTAATTACTCTATTATATATAGAGAGTATATTATTAATATAGCCCTTAAGAGGGCTCTTATTAATACCCCTAGAGGGGATACTTATTATTATATTATAACTAAGTAAGTAGACTTAGTAGTAGAAACTAAGCGGGTTATTATATACCCTATAGAGTAGCCCTTCTTCGAGCAGGTCCTCCGCACTATTAAGGTAGCGGTAGCCTAGGCCCCTTAGGGGAATATTAGTAAGTATAGCTTATGCTAACTAATATAGAGAGCGTTACTAATAATAGTATAGTAAAGATAGTAATAACTAGCGGACGACGTAGTAATAGAGGTAGTATTAGTAGCGCGGGTAGTGCGCGAGAGGAAAGGTTAATAGTTTCGTAGTCTATTAAATAATTAAAAGCCACGTTATTATTAATATAAAGTTAAAGATCGTAAGGCTATTAATAGGTATATATAAGTGCGGCTATAGTTAGGAGAGTTATAATCATATAACCGAAGGCTATATATTATTAGGAGGCGCGGAGTTAGAAGGTCTATTGCACTTAAGCAGGTAAAATTACTATATAGTAGCCAGAGGCTAAGCTTAGATAATATCTCGATTTAGCTTAAAGTATAGAGGAGGAAGTTAAAGCTTAATAAGATGTTAAGCGAAGTCTAGTAGAGTTAATTAATAACTTTAATAATAATAAGATCTATAGCGAAATTAAAATACTAGGAGTAATAATATTATTAGAAGAGGGGTATAAAGTAAATAAACCTTATTTAGACTCTAGAGATAATTTAGAGGACTAGATAGATATAAGTTAAAATAACTTAATAACGCTACTAAAGACTCTATTATTATACTTAGTAATATAGAGTAAAAGTATAGGGTATCTATAACTAAACGAAGTCGCGAGAGATATCTTAGTAACTTTTAATTAATCCCTATACTAAGGATTATATAATTAGTAGTATTTATAGTAGGTATAGACTAAGGACTAAAAGCCTTATATTATTAAAAAGATATCTATTTAGAGATTAATATAAACTCTAAAGAATCTAATAACAAGATAGAAGGTATATAGACTAGGTCTATAATTAGGATAGCGATTATAGATCTACTACTTTTACCTTATTACTATTTAGATCTTAGGAACTATTTATATAAAGAGGAGTTCTATAAAGCTAAAAGATCTTATCTTAAAAGCTATAATTAAATAAAGAAATAGTTAATAATTAAAGTAATAAAAGAATAAAAATAGTAAAGCTTTAATTATTAATAGGTATATATAAATATACTAAGCCTAAGCGAGGTGTTACTAGAGAGCTTAGCCTTAATATAATTAATAAAACCTACTCCTTTATTAACTACTCCGCTATATATAGAGAGCGTATTATTAGTATAGCCCTTAAGAGGGCTTATTTTAATACCCCTATAAGGGACTCTATAAGGTATAATAGTATTAGAGCTAAGTAAGTAAACTTAGTAATAGAAGTTTAGTAGCTTATTATATACCCTATAGAGTAGCCCTTCTTTAAGTAGGTCCTCTATATTACTAAGGTAGAGGTAGCCTAGGTAGCCTAGGCCTATTAGGGAAAGTTAGTAAGTACGGCTTGCGCCGACTGCTTTAATATAGAGAGAGCGTTGCTAATAACGGCATAGTGAAGATAGTAACAACTAGTAGACGAAGCGGTAATAGAGGCGGTATTAGTAGCGCGGGTAGTGCGCGAGAGGATAAGTTGATAGTTTTATAGTTTGAATAATTAAAAACCACGTTATTATCGATATGAAGTTAAAGATCGTGAGGCTATGGGCACGTATAAGTGCGGCTGTGGTTAGGAAAGGTAGTTAGTAACTTAGAAGGTTATTAGGTTACGATCACGTAACCGAAGGCTATGTATTATCAGGAGGCGCGGAGTTAGAAGGTCTATTGCACTTGAGCAGGTAAAATCACTATGCAGTGGCTAGAGGCCCTATATAAGTCTATTCTAGAGGCGACTTCTCTTACTAATCGCCTTAAATATAGATCCTTGCTTTATATTAATTAAGGATATTATCCTTATTAAATTTATAAGTAAATACCTACTTCAAAGGGATTAGTCTCTTTATTATATCTCTTAATTAATAACGCGCTATGTATCTATTTACTATAATTTACTTATCTTAACCTTAGCTACTTCTTTAAAGCGAGTTCGGAGCGCCTATAGGAGGTTTATAAGTTCCTTCTATAAGCATAGTAGCTTAGTAAGGTTATTAGTAGTAAGATATTTATAGATAGTTATAGTTATATAAGCGGGCTTCGCGCTATAAATAGTAGTATAAATATAGCTATAGAGCGTATAGTACCCTATATTAGCTTCTAAAAAGGCCTTCTACTAATTAGGTATAAAAGTCTTAAAGAAGCTAGATACCTACTCTTATTCCGTATAATATCAGAGTAAAAACTAGTAACTAGAGCGGGATTCGCTTTCTATTATTCCTAGTTATAGGTTACTAGGTAGTAGATTATATAGTTATTAGCTTTAATAAGTTTAGCTATAGCCCTCCTAGTTATATACCTAGTTAGACCTCTATTTAGTATTAGCCCTCTCCTCTCTATCCTAGTATAGCTATAATAGTAGATTTAAGAGCCTTATATATAAAGGTTTATTCTTATTACTCTTACCTACTTTAAAAATATATAATAAAGTAGGGAGTAATTTAACTATAATATAATCCTCGATCTATTCCTATTTAGAATTAACTTTCCTAATAGCTTTATATATATAGTTTATTTCTAATATATATATTATACCTATTACTCTATTTATTAGGGCTAGGCTTTTATCTAGCTCTAGCGTAGGATTAGAGGATAATAGCTACCCCCCCTTCTAACTTACCTATCCCTTTAGAAGTTTTAGGATTCTTCTATTTAGAGACTTAGTTATAAGAATAAGGGTTAGTATAAGTAACTATTTAGTTATAAGTATTAATATAGCTTTATTCTTATTTATAACGCCTAGGATCTAAAGTTTAAAGTCGACTCATAATATAGGCTTTTTAATCTCTTCTACTATCTTACGGATAATATCTTCTAGGATAGCCTCTTTTACCTTATCCTTTATATAGAAAGTCTATTTATTAAGTATTATATTCTATATAATAATAACTATTTATAATATAGGGATCTAGACCCTATATAAGTTATAGGCGTTCGGAATATATCCTACTAGGTATCTAATATATCCCTATAGTACTACCTTAAAGTCTCTCCTATTAATTCCTCTCTCTCGTTCCCTCTTAAGGGCGTATATATAGTAGCCGTAGGTATATATATATCCCTAGTAAGGGTAAAGGTCGCGGGTTAGGGCTGCTCCGTTATTAGGTTACTACTAGTAAAAGTACTAGCAGAACTACTCCTTTTTAATTTATAATAGTAAACGCTAGTTATAGCGCTTAATTAGGCTTATATTATAAAGCGTTATCGCTACTAGTACTACCTTAGCCTATAGTTCTATAGGTAAGCTAGCTATAGCGAGTATCTTAATCGTTCGAGTTATAACTTCCTAACTAGCCCGTTCCCCTCTACTATTTAGTTCCTTTATATATAGAGGGGTTGTTTTAACCTCTATTCCTTCTATATAGGTCTAATTCTTATATCCTATATAGCTTATAAGTAAAATTACTAACCTCTCGACGTCTTATTTAATCTTATAAATAGAAAGTCCCTTTTATTAAGATACCTATTACTTAAAAGTATATAGAGCGAGTATAACGTTATTATAGGTCTTATTAATACGTAGAAAAGCGAAGAGCTAACTAGTATATTCGTTCTTAATAATAAGGAGCTACTAGTTCTAGTTAAAGCCTTTAGGGTAGTTAAAGAGATCTTATATAATTCTATAGAAAGGGCGTATTACTTTATCTTCTAATATTTATCTCAAAATTACCTATTTAGTATATATAACTACGTAATATTAGCATCATAGGCGCGTTAGGCCTTTAATCCTTACCTCCTAAGTAGCGTATACTAGCTACTCTAAAGCCTTAGGGCTAAGGTAACTACTTTAGAGGTACTAAAGCATCGCGTTATCGCTCCGGTTTAATAGTAATATAAAAGAGGTATACTTATATATTATAAGTATATAGTTTATATTATTAATAATAATATTAATACTTTAGGGGATCTACTTAGGAATAGAATATAAGGAACGAGGCTTATATTTTAGGAAAGCGAGGTTCGCCTTCCTAATAAGCTTCTTAATTATAATACTATTCTTATAGGTTCTAAAGCGAAGTATATAGTTATACTATAAATACTAGATACCTATTTTCTAAAGTAGCGCTTTAGAAATAATATTAATATAAAAGTTCTCTATATATCCTATATTATAAAGCGTAAAGTCCTCTATATTTATACCTTTTAAGCTATTAAGAGTATTCTTAATAATCTATATACCCTTTATAATAATTAGGTATAAAGCTATTCTAGAATTAGTTTATTCTCTATTATAATATCTAATTAAGTAGGGGATAAGTAGGAACTTATTAGTTATAAGGTATATCCCTCTATAGTTATCTAGGACTATAGACTTATATAATATATAGGGTCTTAAGTAGGGGGTTATAAAGATACTTAGGTACTCTTCGTCTAAGTTAACTATATTATCCCTAACCTTATTCGAGAGGGCTATATAGAAAGTAACTATTATTATATTAGTAAGGTAGCTTAGGGCTATATTAGATTTCTTAGATAAACCCTTATTACTCCCCTTATTATTTTAGTAGTTCTTACCCTTATAAGGTATAGTATATAGCTAGCCTATACGAGCGAGTTTAATATAAAGATTAGTAAAGCGTAGGTTATTATTTAACTAGTTATAGATCTAAGCTACTTATATCTCTATTACTAATATATAGGGGCCCTTTTAATAATATCTAGTTAAGGCAGCTTCTAAGTAGTTATAATTAATACTTAGCTATTAATAGCTTAACCTATATAGGTACTATTAACTACTAGATAAGTTACTAGTTATAGGAACGCTTAATAGGTTAACCTCGTCTATATAGCTAGCTAGCGTTATAAAAACCCTAGCGCTTTATTATTATAACCTCGAGTAGAGTATATCCTTATATAAGAGGTCCTTAAATATATTAGTATATTAGCTTATATTAGAGACCGGGGATCTCTATATTAACCTAAATAAATATGAAGTAATAACTTACTACTTAAAGAAAAGTCTTCAAAGCGAGGGTATTACTCGCCTTAGGAAGCTTAAGCTGAATAGTATAAAAATAAATACCCCTAAAGTCCTTAATCTAGGCGTTAGGATTAATACTCCTATTTGCTTTCTCTAGGACTTAGATATACTCCTCTTAAATAGTAATAAGGGTACTAGCCTCGCTTAAAGTATAGTAACGTTTAAGATTCATAATAAGGCTATAAAGGGTTATATCCCCTTTAGCTAGAAGTTCTATATATATAGATATAATAATATAATAAGTGATAGTCTCTATAACTAGATAGTAAATCTATTTAAACTCTTAGTCCTCGCGGGTTTGCTTAGACTCTTATATAGCGAGCGAATAAAAGTACTCTAAGTACTATTTTTATATACCTATAGTATTCTTATTAATTATAACTAGGGTAGGTAGAGGCTAAAGGGGTTATAGTTTATTTATTATCTATATCCTAGTAATAGACTTAGGAGTAGTCTTAGAAGTAGTATTAATAGTAGCCTCTTCTAGAGCCTCCTAGTTAAGTAGAGTAATATATTGATTATAAACGCTCTTCTCCTATAAATATTAGGTATTAGTATCTTAGTTTTATTTAGTAATATATATATTAAGAGTTAGGGTTTCTAATAAGGTCTTACCTAGGCGTAAAGGTCCCTTAGGGTTATCTAGGTTAATATACTTCTAAACTCTAGTAGCTTAGGCTTTAGCTTAGATTATAATATACTAAGTAGCGAAGTCCCTATTTATAATTAGGTAGTATAATATTATAATAGTAGTAATAAAAGATATTATAATTCAAGTTATTTAGAAATAGAGGGCTTATAGTAATAGAGGATAGTATATAATACGGAGGAAAGAAGGAATAGGAGAGAGGAAGTTTTAATAAGTACTTTTAATAATAAAGGCTTGTTTTAAAATAGTAATTAGGGTTCTAGTTAGAGCTAGGCTTATAACTATTAAGAAATATCCTATAGGACTATATTTATAGTTACTAAAGAGCTTATTCTATTATAATAAGAGCAGCTATAATATAGTTACTTATAACTATAGTTAGAGGAACGACCCCTGGAAAAAGGTCGCTCTAGGGCTAACGTTAGTCACGTGCTGCGCTAGGAACGGGCGATGCTAAAGGCATTACGACAGAAGACAACATCGCTCCGTAGCGCTTGAACCTTGGGATATAAGTGCCAAATAGCTAATGACTTGCTATATACGACCATACCCACTAGAGAACTCGGGATCCCGTCCGCTCTCCTATAGATAAGCTAATAAGGGGGGGCTTATCTAGAAGATTAGGATCCTAGATAACTTAGCATATAAAATAGTGTTATATATATCTCTACTACCGCGCCGCTATACTATCCTCTATCTATAACTACTTATATCTACCTACCCGAGCTAGTAAAATTAACCTTCTCTTACACCCCTACTATCTTCCTCCCTAGACTTCTAAATATTACCTTACTATTACCTAATACGCTACTACCCCTAGGCTATCTCATTATAATTAATTTCCTACGAGGGATAGCTAAGCTAAGGAGGCCTATATATTAGGCTACTAGGGCTTTACCAGCCTCCTCTTTACTTTCCTCTACCCTTCCTATTCTCTTTACTTCTTAGATCTCTTCTAGTTCTCTTAAGAACGCTTAAAACCCTTACCCTTAGTTTCTAATGCCTTACCCTTTTTAATCTTAAAAGTAACTTAATTATAGCTATATTTATACTCTTTTCGCTCCTATATTATTTATACTATAATAAACTTATTACCTAATTTCGATAGGGCCTTCGCTTAGGCTTCTAAAACTAGAAGTAATCAGGATAAATTATATAAGATATTTTATAAGGAGTTCGCAATACCCTGAGAAGAAGTTAAGCTCTTCTTAGATAATTTACAGTCTAGATAATATACCTTTTAGGAGATATAAGAAGCCTACTTAGAAAATCCGCTTCTAGATCGCAAGAACTTAAGTAAGAAGGTATAATTTATATAGGATAAAGCATAGTAAGCCTAAGTTAAATAAGTAATCCTAGAAGAAGCGGGTACTACTTAGTTTTATAAGAATAAAAAGTAGTACTAATACTTTCTTTATAATAAATTTATTAGGGAGGACGTCGGATAAGACCTAGAATAAGTTATAATTAAGTTCTATCTTAACTCTAAGCTTACTAATAGTATCTACTAGATATTTATTAAAAGCTATATTATAAGGTCTACAAAGCCTTATTTAATACTAGGAGAATAAGAAGTTATTAATATTCGCCTTATAAAATTAGTAAATAGCGTCCTCGATCTCTAGGATAACCTTATTAGTATAGCTAAACGAGGAGTACTATAGAAGAAACGCTAGGAAAACCCTACTAATTCTACCTAGAAGCTTATATATCATAAGAAGGATAAGTTCGTAAGTAAGCCGGCGAGTAGGATCCGGAAGGTTAGTACCCCTCTTTTATTCCCCTCTATCTAGTATATTTAGCTAATTAGATAGAGGGAGGCCTAGTAGATAAGTATAAACTTAAACGGCGTTAGATATTTATTAAGATAGAAGTGATAATTAACGATATATTAACGTTTATTAATACCTTATGGACTCGTGCGAGTAATATTCCCTATAACGCTACTACTTATCTTATGGTTTATACTACTATTCTCTTAGATAGTCTTAGAGGCTAGAGGCTTAGAACTTTAATAAACTTTAAGTACCGCAATATCGAGATAGCTATTATTAGGGATCCGGAAGACTATAATTAAATAGCTCTAATAGCTATAATTAATATAGAATAGAATAAGTAACAGGCTAATAAAGCATAGACTTCTTAGGATAACGTGTAAGTATTAATATACTTACTATATATAGGAACTAACCCTTAAACTTAGAATCTCTTTTACTATTATCTCTATACCTTATAAGAAGGTTTATATCCTATACGCTCTCGTTTCATATATATTTTTTAATAATACCTTCGATCCTAAGTTCGACTCGTTCAAAAGCTTACTTAGATAGCCTAACCTGGAAGACGTAGATTATATTAAGTTATATTAGAAGGAGGAGATTCTAGATAAGCTCATTATTCAGATATAGTATAGTTATTTTTAGAAGATCTAGTAGTATATGCTCTTTATAATAGGCTATTAAGAGCGCCTCTTACGAGTCGGTGCTAGTAGTCGATTAGATAGTAAGACCCTCTATATCCTATTAATAAAGTATCTATAGTTAAGTTGCTTATAGAGACTAGGACCCCTTACTCCGGCCCTGAGAAACTATATCCTATTGAATATATCCCGAGTATATAAGAAAGGCTACTAGCCTAGATATATTAGAGAGAATCTTACTCGCGTGGTTTATAGCGACCTAGTAGGCTAAAGCGATACGCTCTATATAATACTACGCAACGTAATATTTATATAAGACGATAAAGTACTATTATACCTAATAGACCGAGACCTAGAACTATTTAAAAAATAGAACGATATATAGAAACGCTAATAAGAATATCAAATATTAATAATAGCATATAGCGCTAGTAGCGCTAAGGCGAAGATGATAGGCGCTAGGGTCTAGGACCTTATTAAAGTACTATTTACCCTCGTAGTTAAGGCCCGACGGAGTAAGTACTTTAAGGAAGCCGATCGATAAAGAGTTCGGGGTAACGCTAACGAATAACCTATATAGGAAAAATGAATATTCGAGGTTTATAAGCGGTATTACTATAAAAATCAGCTCCTATTTATAAGATAGAGGTACTAATAGCAAGTATAACTTGAATAAATTTATTAACTATCTTCTAGTATTCCTAGAAGATAAAGATCTTCCTAATTATATCTAAGCTCTCTAAGTGCCCAAAAAGATAAGTTAGCTAAAAAAGGGCGCGCCTAGTTACTATGAAATAGAAACGCTAGGGTAATACCTGCTATATAATTAATACTTCTCGCGATATTTAAACTTAACGAGGTATACTTAAAATTCGTATCCTCTCTAGTTCGCAGAACTATTTCCATGCCCACCCTGCTATTAAGTTAGGCAGGAATACGAGGTATAAGACTAGGCGGACTAGAGCAGTTATATTATATAGTGCTATAGCGAGGAAAATATACCGCGCTTATTACCTCGAAATATAAATAAGTAGAAGATAATTCGATGCTATATCTATAGTACGTAGCTATCTATAATATATAATCTTATAAAAATACGCGCGAAGTTTACTAGAAGATAGGCTTATTTAATAAACTATTTTGCTATCCCGACTATTATTATCCTAGCTAATAGATCTAGATATTAGACCGGGAGAACTGGACCTAGTATATAAAGTGGACTTATAAATTATAAGAATAAGAAGCGCCCCTATCCGAAGATTAGACTAGACTATATCTCTTATATAGTAAAAGCTTCCCTAGTAAATAATTTATATATTGCTTTTTCTAGGTTTACGTCCAGGAGGAGAAGATATTTGATTTTCTATTCTACTATCCTACCCACTAGGGAAATAGTTAGTAAGTTAGGATAATAGATTATAGTTCCTAGGTTTAGCACGCTATAGAGCCTTATAAGGCTTCTAGTCGTAACTAATATAAACTACCTATAATAGCTAAGCGTTTACTATTAGATCTCAATTAGGCTAATATACCTATAAAAAAGCCTGCGAAGAGTAAGAGATAGTATATAGATAAGGATGCGCGACTAGTAGCGGATAAAAAGTCGGCCCCGCTCTAGGTTATAGTACCGCTAGTTCTGGGAACGTCTACGACGCGTGCGGTATTACTCTATAGCATACTAATTAATCCTCTATTATATAAGATAGCCTAGTTGCATATAATGAGATTAAAATAATAGATAACTTTAACGCAACTAGTTCCTGCTTTGAGGTAGTAGACTTAATCTATAGGAGCTCGTGCTTAGGCTCTTAAGTCTACTATAGATACTACTCTCTTCATAGCTCCCTCTCCTCCTTTAAAACCCCCTCTAGTTGCTATTATAATAAGCAATGCTTTTGCTCGCGCTTTAATTGCTATATTTTATTGCTTATGATTCTTTCTACTTCATCTAGCTTGCTATTCTTTTATAAAGCTAAATACGTTAGATTTACCTATAGCTGCTTTTCTAACCCTTCTATCTAGTAGTAAGGGTATTTATTAAGAAATTAAAGCCCTGCTTTTTATAGATATTCACTATAAGAAATATAACCTTAGACTCGTTAGGGGCTATTCATAAAAGGCTATTATAACGAACTACTACGAGGTGCCTATTATAGTTATTATAATAGATCGTATATTCTATGCCGTAAAGTACCTAAGTATCTTGCGGGCCTCTGGTATAATAGCTATACTTAGAGCAAACTAGACTATTAGACGAATTATAGTTTTAGTAGTTTCTATAGCATATTAAATAAATAACCTAGGTTATTGTTAGCATAGGCCTAAGGATGCGGGTATAGAATATACCTATATAAGAATACGTAGTTAGGAGAACACAATCTATTGAAGGATAATAGTACTAGGCGTAGAAGTAGGAAAACTCCGGCTTAGTATCCAGTCTACTAGCTATTATACTATAATATAGTAATCGAGAAGTTAAAAGATAAATAATCTAGAGAACCGAGCGAAAGCTTATTCTTTATTTATACTTAGAGAGTAGAACCTAGTGCTATACTATCTTACAATTAAATTCATATAGCGTAGGCTATCTGCTAATTCGCTTACTAGAGAGCAGTTAAGTTAAAGTTAGACTAGCTAGTTATATACTTCCGCTACGTGACCTTAGTAGGCGGAGTATCTAGATTTAGCCTTGGATAAGGCGAATCCTACTTAGTAGAAGTAATGCTATTATTACTCCTAATAAACTATTCCTTATTAAGTAACTTAGCTATAGTAGTTTCTATTATAGATAAGAAAGGGGCTATAGTTATAAGCCCTATATTACCTATCTAGTAGGTTTAGGGCTCTGAAATATTATCTAAATAAGGTTAGAGGCTTCGTAAGTATATAATATAGTAATATATAAGGCAATAATCTAGACTATTCAGTAGAGACCTATTCCTGTATATTACCCTAGCCTCTGGAATATAACTAGAGAAAGCATAAGAAGGCTAACACGGGGATAGCAATTACAATAGCTAAAATAATTATAAAGAGTAGTACACCCTATATTATAAGTTTATTAGTACGAGGGGTTAGACCCGAGTTTGCTTAATAAGAGGTTACTATAATACTATTTCTTTAAGCTAAAGAGGAAAAGGGGAAGTTTTCCTCTCTAGTAGAGATTTCGCTAGTCTATAAGAAATAACTAGGTAAGCCCTAGGTAGGCCTTAGGTAGCTCCTTAAGGTAATAAACCTAGGTAGAAGCCTAAGTAAGCTTAACCTAGGCGTAGCTTATAATACTATCCCCCCTCCTAGCTAGTCCCCCCCTAGGTATAAGCTAGGTTATTATTATTATCTATAACTAGTCTATATAAGGCTTTATACCTATTTACTGCGGTAGTCTTTATAATAGCCTCTATAGGCTCCTAGGTAGGCTCTATATACCCCTCCTACTTAACTAGGACTTTATATCTCTACCCTCGCCTAACTACTTTCTATTACGCTATATATATCTCCTCTATATACTACTTAAATTCGCTATTATTAGCTATAATTAGTCGTAGCTAGGGGTTTATCCTTATCTATATAAGTAAGGGGTCCTCTAGTACCCTCTAGAGGAGGTCTATATAGAACCTTAGGTAGATATTACTAGGTATATCTAACTTAATAATATATAGGCTTAGGACTCTAACTATAGTATATTTATAATATAACTATAATAGCTTCTTACTAAGCCTAGGACTCTTATAGTTAGCTATTAAAGGCTAAACCTTATTACCTACCTAGTACTCCTCTATAAGTATCCTATATTAGTTTATATTCTCCTCGCTATATTATTAGGTAGCTACGATACTTATATAGACGAAGTCTACTACTTCCTATAGTCTTATTACTAGGAGCGTAGCTACTATATCCCTAGAGGGGGCTTCTCCTACTATATTATCCGCTATAGGTATAGGGTTAGTATAGTACCTATATTTTAAGAAGAATAGCAAGAGCCTAGTTATATTACTAACCCTATTATAGAGTACTAGCTAGGTAGTAAGTAGGAGCTACCCCTAGTTATCCTATACCTAGGTTATAAATATATATAGGATAGCTTATATCTCCTAGTTCTACCTCTTAGTACTACTATTAGTCTATAAGTAGTATATAGTACTTAATAGCCTCCTTATACTAATTAAGCAGTAGAATTTAGCCTAGAAGTAGCTTACCTAGTTAGACCCTTAATTACTAATAATATTATATAGGAACCTATAGAACTAGAAGTAGGAGGTAGGAACTAGTAAGTATAAGCTTCTACCTCTATAATACCTATCTCCTCTAGTATTACTAACTTACCTAGCTTATTTACTATAACTTATAAGTATTAGCTAGTATTATCCTTTATAAGTAGTAAGTTTATAATAATATCTATTAAGAGGTCTAAGTATAACTAGGTAGGTATTAGTAGGGGCTTTAGGAAACCCCTCTTAGCTTACCTCTAGATATATATCCCTCTATAGATATCGTAGTTCCTCGTGAATCTCTATACTATTTATAATTATCCTAGTTAATAGAACTACTAGCTTATTATTTCTAGCGTGCTATTATAGCCTAGGTAAGTAGTTATACTTAAGTTATAGCTCTATTAGATAATCTTTATATAGAGCTCCCCTAGTAGGTTATTATTATCCTCCCTACTAAGTACCTATAACCTCCCCCTAAATATTAGTCTCCCCTAACTATTTATATTATACTTACTTATTTAGACCTTAGCTTTTATATCTAATAGAAAGCTCTAAAGCTAGTAGGTAACTACTTAGTATATAGCCTTATATATTATATCCTTTTTTATAGTTTCTAGCTATAATACTTATAGTTCAGGGTTACTATTAAAGACTATAATATCTAGGATATTAGTATAGCCCTTCTAACTTCTCCTTACCAGGGGGCTAACTATAGGGTTCCCGCAGGGGTAGGTGCGGTCTAGTATTAGCTATAAGACCCTTACCTACTTCTACTCGTTATCCTACCCTTATAGCGCGTCTTATTCCCTCTATGAGAGAGTATTAGGGGCTACTACTTCCTTATTAGGGTAGTATTTAATAGTAAATTATACTAGGATAGCTCCTCTACTTACTAGCTCTAGCGCTCTATAAGGCGCTATTTCTTTATAAAGTATTTAAGCTCCTAGTAGTTAGGTTATACCTTGAAAGTAGTTGTACTATATAGCTCCGCCCTCTATATATATATATAAGAAAGGACTACTAAGAGCTCCTTATTATAAATAAGGTAGTTATACTTTATAAGTAAGAGCTTTTATAAGTAGAATACTATAGGATACTAAATACCCTCTAGGTTAACTTATAAGAATATCTTTCTTAATATAAATCCTAAATAGTTAGTTTTACGAATAGTCTTATCCTCTAGACTAAATTAATAAAGTACTAACTAAATATTAAAAAGCTACTTAAGCTCTAAGAAAGCTTATTCTTAATTATCTCCCTATTAGAACGTTACGTTCTTCTTAGTATATAGTATAAGTAATCTAATAATATCCCTATATTCTAGTATAAATATATTATAATAATTTATAAACCTTAGGAAGCTCTAGACCCCTTTTAGGGAGGTAGGGGGTAATTACTTAGTAATTACCTAGAGTTTCTAAGGATTATAAGAGAGACCCTCTCCTGCTATTATAATAAACCCTATATATTTAACCCTCTTACTTAAGAACTTATACTTTATAGGTTCGAGGTTTAGGCCTATATCTACTAGCCTCTAGAGGACCTCCTAGACCTTCCTCTCGTAGTTTTCCCTTATTCTATTAGAGTAAATTAATATATTATCTATATAAGTAATAATAAAGCTATTAAGAAAGTCCTATAGGGTATTATTAATATATTACTAGAAGCTAGTAGGAGCGCTAGTTAGGCTAAATAAGTAAACTACTTACTTAAATAACTTATACTAGGTATAAAATATAGTTCTCTCCTAGTACTCCTCTACTACTTTTAACTTATAAAAAGCTATTACTATATCTAGCTTAGTATATTACTTAGCTATACTTACTTAGTATAATATCTTAGAGATTAGTAAGAGGGGGTAATAGTCTTTCTTTATAATTATATTAAAAGCCTTATAGTTAATATAAAAGCGAATTCCCCTATCTAGCTTCTTTATAAAGAGTACTAGTACCCTAGTAAATAAGCTACTAGCTTTAATAAACCCCTTATCTAGGAGGTTTTATAAAGTCCTTTTTAATACTAGTAGCTCTTCTCTTAATATATTATAGAGGGGGCCCTAGGGGAGTAATAGCTCCTACTTATTTAGTCCTAGTATAAGGTTAATTTAGTAGTCTACCCCTAGTTACCTAGGGAGTAATAGGTAAGCCTTATTAGAGTTAAATAAGTTAGGAAACTCCCTTAAGACCTAGTTTAGTAGATAGTATTATTAATCCTCCTTTAGCCTTAAGTTTAAGGCTTTTTTAATATTGAAAAAGCTAATAGCTTATATTAATAACTCTTTAGTACCCTCTTAATACTTACCCCGTTATCTTACTAGGTATTAGTAGATTATAGAGAACAAGGGTATATTAAGGAACCTCATAGCCCTTATTTCCTTTATAAGGGGAGTTCCTTCTTAATCCTTGAGGTATAGCCTAACTTATCCCCTCTTATAGTATACTTAGTAAGCTATAGTATTATAAATAACCTAGCTCTATTCTATTTAAAGGCGCCCTAAGAGGATATTAGGGTCTAGGCTATTAATTATATATATAAAAATACGCTAGGTATAGCTACTTATTTCTAACTTAAATACTATTATACCTAGCGTATTACTTAGTAATAGTCTACTAAGTATATACCCTCTTATAGGTTAGCGTTTCTTCTTAATATATAAAAAGCGGAGGTATTAAGCTAGGGAAAGGTTTATTATTATATAAGTATTACTCCTAGTATTTATTAGGGCGTAAGCTAGATATCCTCTATTAACTCTAGCTTAAATAATAATAAACTTATTATTAGCTAGTTATTCCTATTTATATTCTTCCTAACTTAATATTTTCTCCTTAGTAAGCTCTAGGGCCTAATTTTGCTCTAGAGCTGGTTTTTTTCTAACTCCTTATTTTATTTTAAGGAGTTAGTTACTACCTAGTAGTTATTTATAACCTCGTAGTATATTATTTCTTCTTTTAAGGTTTTCACTTTTATAACCCTAAGTAGCTAGTTCTCCTTACTAGGGTAGTATTAAGTAATATAATATCTAGCTCTATAAGTATAATAAGTATAGGGGTCCCTTATACCCTTCTAAAGTTATTAGTATTATACTAGGGAGGTACCTAAGGAGGATCTGGAGTTTTAGTAGTTATAGCGTCTTACTTCCTTAACTTATAAGATATATATAGCTCTAGTTATATAAGTATCCCCTTTAGTATCCTTAGTAATAGGTCTCTAGTAGGTTACTAGGTAGTTACTAGTAACCTTCTAACGCTCTACCTTCTATATAATACTCTAGACCTTTAAGAGCTAGCTATTATAATTAGCTAGTAGGTTAATAGTAATTAGCTAGTCTCTTAGCCTAGGGGTAAGGGAGGCCTCTAGAAGTAAGATCTAAACTTAGCTAAGCTAGTTTATACTACTTATATTAGCTAGTATCTACTTAAATCTTTTTAAGAAGGTTACTAGGGATTTATTCTCCTTCTACTAGAGGGTTTATAGTTAGGCTATAGCTTATAACTAGATATTTAGGTCCTTATATATCTAGTCTAGGTAAGCTATAAAGTCCTTAGGGTTATATTTTCCCCTGCCCCCCCTAGCTCTATAGAAAGTAGAAACTACTTACTAAGCTATAGTATCTAAGTAGGAGTTAATAAGGTACTATATCTCTATATCTATAGTATAGAACGCCCTATCTATAGTAATCTTATGCCTTATTTATTATACCTAGGTAGTATATTCCTTCTACTTACCTAAAAACCTTAGGGGTAGGGGTAGTAGCTTCTAGTATATTATACTAGGTATTACTAGTACCTTACTAGTAGTACTTATAGGGGTTTATATAGCTGCACGTTAGGTATTCCCCTACTTAACCCCTTATAACTATTACTAGAGGGACTCTATTACTACTATTAAATTAGCTTATAATAGCTTATCTTAAGTTTTAGCTATACTACTATTAACTATCTTACTAACTAGTAGGGAGCAGCGCTTAACCTATTATTATTATTATAGTAATAAGCTTAAATATATAAGGGGTTAGACCTAAGTTTGCTTAATAAGAGGTTGCTATAATACTATTTATTTAAGCTAAAGAGAAAAAGGGGAAGCTTTCCTCTCTAGTAGAGATTTCGCTAGTCTATAGGGAATAACTAGGTAAGCGCTAGGTAGGCCCTAGGTAGCTCCTTAAGGTAGTAAACCTGGGTAGAAGCCTAGATAAGTTTAACCCGGGCGTAGCCCGTAACAATTAGCCTTTAAGTCCGTTCTTAACGCAGTAAGTATAGTAATAGTTCTAATAGTTAAAATAGAAGTAGCAGAAATACTTAGGGCAGAAGTAGTTAGAGCTATAGTAGTACTAAGTCTCGTCATAGAAGAAAAGGTTATAGTAGCTAACGCAAACGAAGAGGTTAAGAATAGCGTGATAGCGAGGTTATTAGGATAATTAGCTAAATTATAAGGATTAACTATATAGTATCTATAAAACCTATTCTTATTATAAACGTAGTAAGATTTTTGCTAAGCGTAGCTCTAATAATAAAGGTATTAGTTATATATTATCGTTCTAGTCTCGGATAAGAATCGTGTGTTCTAATACAGTTATTAATATTAATATAATAAGAAATTATTCGCTATCCTCTCTTTTAAAGATCTAGCGCTTAGAGGTTTCTAATTTAAGTAACGCTATTCTATTCTAGAATTAGCTATTAGCTAATAATAGCCTAGCTTTAATATTCTAAGTTTCTATTTTCTCTCTACTTATAATACTAATAATATATATACTAAGAGGTACCTTAAGATATTAGGAAAGGGAATATCTCTTAGATATAGGCAAGGTCTTTAAGTATACGGGCGAAAATATATAAACCGAATAATCCTATTACAAACCTACGCCTAAGTAAGAGCTCTTACCTATTTAGGATCCATTAATATAAGAGGTACTTTCACTCCTAACTATAATACTAAGAGTATAGTTATAAAGCCTTATAAAGTGATCCTATAGACTACTCGGAGCTTAGGTCGAGTAGTTAGAGCTAGATAAATAGAAAGGCTATATCGTTAGAAACTTAATCTAGCTAAAAAGGCTTATAAATTCTATTATAATTTCTAATAAGACTTTAATATACATATCTTTCTTATCGTGAGGACTATAGGGGAGTACCTGATTTTTAACTCGTCCGACGACTCTAGCTAGCGTTTACTAACCTATCTTATTTATTTATCTTCCTAGTTATACTTAATATATTATTAAGAAGTACTTAGGATAGGGCTTACCCTATTCTAAAAGTGTTTATACTAGACAGCTTTATATAGAAATAACCGATTAAGCTATAAATCGGGCTTAGAAAGGGTAGTATTTTATATAATATTCAGAATAAATTTAAGATAAGCTTTTTATTATAGCTAAATATAGTAATAAAATATGTATTAATTCGCTATAAAATACGTTTACTCAAGGTGGATTATATTAAGATCTAGTAGATAGAAGAGAGATACACTCGCTAGCTAACAAAAGCATACTAGTGTTAGTAACTTTCGCGCTTAGACCTATTACTAAGAGAGTTCTATATAGTCTAGATAAATAGTAAAAACTAAAAAGGTATAGCTATAGCAGGGCCCGGCTAGCTTAAATTAATATTAATAATGTTACGCTTAACTATTATAAAATATTATATATTAATAGTACTAAAGCATATAGCTTTAAGAGGTATAGCAACTTCCTCTGCTTATATACTTATAGAAAATCTGCTATCTATTGCTATCTAGTAGAGCCCTTAGTAGCAAACGCCCTAAAAGTTTCTTAAAGAGCCCTATAGGCTAGGCGCTAAAGACCCTATAGGCTAGGCGCTAAAGGCTCTATAGGCTAGGCGCGTGTGAAGTATATAGTAGCTGGGAGCAGCTGGCTATACTGCGCGCTAAAATTATAGCGGTTAAGCGCTATTAATATAGTAGTATGTGCGCTAAAGGCCCCTATAGGTATAGCGCTCTTAGCGCTTAAGTCTATAATTAGGCTTACGTTATGAGATTTATAGATTTATAGATTTAGGGGTTAGCGGACCTATCCTAAGAGTATACTATATATATAGTAGGGAAGCATAGATTAATAAAGCATAGAGTCTTATTTAAGCGAAAGACTAAACATAAAAATAACTTATTCTATAATAAGTAACCGGGTTATACTTATGTATCCGTATCTAGAGTAATCTTATTCTATAGTCTAATTTATATAAACGTCCTGAACCGCCCTCTTTATTATTATAATATAAGCCTCTCTAAGAATCTACTAGTCGAAACGAGCGCTATAATCTAAGAGTATATTTATAATACTTACGTTACCTATAATCTATAACGCTACTAAAGCTATAATCGCTAAGTATAAGAATAGATATAACTTAAAAGCATAAGAGGTCTTTATTCCTATTGATATTACGCCTCTAGATTAACTTAATAACATAGGAGTTAGTAATAATAGGCTATAGAAATAAATAGAATAATAGAATAATAATAAGAACTATTCTAAAGGCTAAGCGACTTTAGCTACTATTCCTATAGACTTACCTAAGGATTTATAGACTAAGGTAATTTAATTTAACTACTATATAATTAATCCTATCTTTAAAATAGGTATTATAATAGAAGATTAGGATTTAGTATTACTTCTACTATTAAGACGTATTACTATCCTAGACTTCGTTATAACCTACTAGTAGATTACTATTACTCTTTATAGCCCTATAAATATATTAATTAGGGGGATTATTAATAGTAGCTCTACTATTAACCTTATTAATAAAAGTTATATTAAGCGCCTAGGCTTATAGAGCGATATAGTTAAGATAAATATAGGGATCTATAGGATTACTAATAGAGAGCAGAGGACCTAGTTTATAAGCGTAATTATAAACGATATTTATATTAGTAGTAATTAGATTTAGGATATTAGCTTTTTCGTTTTCCCTAAAAATACTTATAATAAGGACCTAGTACTAGGAGCTCCCTTTATCTCAAAGACTTAAATAATACTTAATTATATATAGAACTAGATTATTAGAGTCCTTTAGTCTAGGAATATTAAGATTAATATCCCGCTATTATTCTATATAGGAGACTTAACTACTCCCTTCCTAGAAATTATTACTAAGATAGACTGCTTTATTTCTTCTTAGTATTAATATACCCTCTTATCTCCTA
This sequence comes from Colletotrichum ledebouriae, assembly GCA_036785755.1. Classification (NCBI taxonomy): domain Eukaryota; kingdom Fungi; phylum Ascomycota; class Sordariomycetes; order Glomerellales; family Glomerellaceae; genus Colletotrichum; species Colletotrichum ledebouriae. The sequence continues at coordinate 26,533 of JAVHLU010000196.1, read as the reverse complement.
TAGAGGAGGGGAAATAGAGGCTACTACTAATAGACCTAATATAATAATAAGCTTAGACTTTATAAGAGATAATTAGTAAGTTAATAACACTAAGAATAAGGAAGAGCTAGATATAATACTAGGGAGTATAAGGATATACTAGGATATTAAAGCGATTTAATAAGCTTTTAAAAGCTCTTATAACTTACTAGACGATGTTAAATAATAGTTAGACCTAGATAAGGAAGTTATTACTATTTTTAAAGAGTTTAGATTAAATTTTAATAAAGTCCTAGAGACTATAATATATAACTAAGCTACCCCTTAGCTTAATAAGATCTACGAAGCGATTATAAGTATAAGGTATATAGTAGGATATAATAGCTATAGTATTAATTAATAATACTATATTTATGGACCTAAGAAAAGAATACTAAAGAAGAAAGTGCTTAGGAGGAAGTATAAGTTAGTATATTAGAAAGGCGTCGAAGTTATTATAGCTATAGATATTACTTTCTCTTATAATAATTATAAACCTATACTAATAATACCTATATTACTAATAGAAGATATTAATATAATATATAAGACGAAAGATAAGAAGATTTAACTTATTAATAACGCTATATTAGATAGTTTAACCCTAGATAGAGACCTAGAGTAGAAATTAAAAGTATAAGTAAAAGCTAAGAAAAATTTAATACTAGATCCTAGCGCCCTATTTATAAGCCTAGTTATACTAAAGTCTTTAATTATTAAGTAAGGAATAAGGCTTATAAGAGCTTAATAAGAAGCTATCTTAAAGACTATTAATTATTAATAGCCTAAAGAAAAGAAACTCCTTTTAGCTATTCTTATTACAAGAGAGAAGGCTTTAGCCTAGGAATTTAAGTATAATAGGTCTATATACCCTTCTATTATACTTCTATAGATAATTTAAATAATACTATATAAGGTATAGTAAGCAAAAGGAATCCTAATATTTAGAGGATTAGAGTAGGATATTATTATAATTCTAAAGGATAGACTAAAAAAGGGAATCCTTAAGTAAAGTTATATAGCTTACTATAATCTATTCTTCCTTATTTAAAAGAAAGATAGTAAGATAAGGCTTATTAACTTAGTAACTAAATTAAATATAGTTATAATACGAGATATAGTACTACGCCCTTTAGCGGACGACCTTTTAGAAGACTTTGCTATATATTAACTATTATTACTACTAGAGTTCTTCTTAGGATATACCTAAGTCCCCTTAGACCCTCTAAGTAGAGACTTAATAACGTTCGTATTACTTATTAGATTACTATAGATATATATATTACCTTAAGGAGTAATAAACTTAGTTACTTAGTTTATATAAGTTATAATTAGAATCCTATATAGCCTTATCCCTAGCTATTATAAAGCCTTCTTTAATAATATTACTATTAAAGGACTAACTTTATAATATAATAAAGAAGAGATCGAGTCTTACCTAGGGATTTATAGATTTATTTTAAAATACTTATAGAATATTAATAAGGTCCTAGTTAATTTAGAGCTAGCAGAGTATATAGTAGTAGTAGTTAAGTTATAGTAGGCCTAGGAAGTAGTAACGATTATTAGCTATATTTATAGTACTAATAAGTATTATCTAGAGGAAGCGAAGATAGTTAAGATCTATAAATAGGCTACTTATACTAATTTAATAGAGTTAAGGGCTTTCCTTAGGATTATAATATTCTATAGATCCTAGGTAAAGGACTACTCTACTATTATAAAGCTACTTATTAACTTACTTAAGAAGGATACCTTATTTAGCTAGGAGGAGAAGTAATAAATAGCTATAGATACCTTAAAGGCGATACTTATAAGGGCCTTAATCCTTATTACTATAAACTATAGCCCTAAAAGAGGAGATATCTACCTTATAGTTAATACTAGTAATATAGGATAGGGTAAACTCCTAGGATAATTTATTAATAACTAGCGCGTAGTCTCTCGCTTTAAGAGTAGTACTTAGTTAGAACTAGAGCTATTAAATAACGCTAGGAAGAAGGACTTATATAATATTCTAAAGGCTTTAAAGAGGGTATATAACTATTTATATAAATAATACTTTATTCTAGAGATAGATACTTAGATATTAGTAGCATAACTTAACAGAGTAGCTATAAACCTCCTAGGAGCCTTCATTATTCGCTATATTATATAGCTTTAAATATTTAACTTCGAAGTATATTATATCTATAGTACTTAGAATATAGTAGTAGATAGCTTATTATAAAAACCCCAGGGACCTTCTAATACTATTAATAAGGAAGCTAAGGGGGAGATCGACTCTTAGATTAATTTATAGATCTTCTTTATAGATATAAAAGCTAGTTCCTTTTTTAGGTAAGCTTAATACTATAATAATAAGTAATATATAGAGGAGGTCTTAGTAGGAAATATAGAGGTTATTAGTAATATAATAAATATCCTAGACGTATTTCTTAATAATTTATAAATATATTTAATATATTCTTACTAAATCTCTTACTATTTAATAATATAGAGATACTCTCTAGGAATTTAATTAGTAAGGTATTATAACTTTAAGACTAGAGTATTAGATTATTATATTTAGAACTACTTGCTCTTTACTAAACTAATAAATTAAAAGCTAATATTGCAACGAGTTATTAATAATCCTAAGTAGCGGAAGAAGCTAATTATAAAGGCTTATAGAGAGAGTAGTTATTAAGATAAGCAGGCTATAGCTAGAAGACTATTAAATTGCTATATCTAGGCTAGTATATATATAGAGATTAGCAAATCCCTAAAAGGTTACTCTACTTACTAAAAGAGGAGAGCTTAATATATAGATAATATAAGGACCTATAGCTCCTTAAAGGGACTACCCTTTACTAGGATCTTATTAGATATATAGAGAGTAGGTAAGTAGTACCTTATAAAAATAAGAGATCTACTAATAAGATAGCCTAAAGCCTACTAGCTTAAGAGAGTAACTTTAGCTAAGATTACTAAGTTTATCTAGGAAGAGATCGTCTACTACTACAGGCTATATAGCGAACTTATTATTAATAGAGGGCTAGAGAATAAGAATAGTATTATTAAATTTAATAAGAAATATAGTATAAGGAGGAAAGTAATATCTATATATAACCTAAGGGCTAATAGTATAGTTAAAACTAGTTTTTAGCTAATTACTTATATATTATTAATATAGACTAGAGGATAGAGAGATATTAACCCTTAACTATACCTTCCCGCTGCTCTATTTATAGACCGATTAAGCGTTTATACTTTAACTAGCCTTAGCCCTTTCTACTTATTATATAGGTTTAAGCCTATTACTACTATTAAGACCCCAATACTAACCTAGAGGGTTCTTAATTAGGATTTAGTAATAAGAAAGGAAGAGGAGGTTTAAATATATCTATAAGCCTTCCTATAACTTAATAAGGATAGAAAATAAGCTAAAAAGATAATTAATAGTTAATATAAGAAAACTATAGAGTACTATAATAGTTAATATAAGAGAATTATACGGAAGGAGAGGCTAGAGGTAAGTAATTTAGTACTAGTATTTAATATTAAGGGTTCTATTAATAAGTTATCTATTAAAACACTTAATTACTAATAGTAAGGTCCCTTCTATATCCTATTACAAGCTCTAAACGCTCTATTATATTAATTAGTAATATTAGTAAGTAATAAGGTTATTAGAAAAGCATTTAGTAGGAATCGACTTTATGAATTTATTTAAGCTCCTAAAGGATATTAGGAACTAAGTAATTTAGATATTTATAGATCTAATTTAGAAAGAAACCTAGCGAAAGTCTTCCTAGCGCTAGGGAATAAAGAGTATAATAATTATATACCTAAGGAAGAGGAGGAGGAACCTATAGTACCTAGGGAAAGTAATTAGGAGAAAGAGGTAGATTTATAATTAGTAATATAATTAAAGTAGTATTTAAAGGATTTAGAGAAAGTAATTAAAGCTTTAAAAGCTAGATAATAACTAGTTATTAAGATTCCTAAGATAATAAAGGAGAAAGAGAAGGAGTATATTAAGATAGAGGATCTAGGAGATATATAAGGTTTCCTTTATTATAACTTATTTTAATTAATAATTTATAAACCTATTCTTATTTTCCCTTCCTTTTATCTCTTAGTTTAAAAGTTTAAGATTCGAGGGATAATATTCCTAAACTTTAGGGATAAGGGTAAGAGATAGTATTAGTAATTCCTTACTTATTTAAAGCACGCCTCCTTACTACTTTTTAATATAATAATAGCCTAGGTAACTTTAATATCTATTAGTAATTATAATAAGGTAATTAAGCCTAGGAAAGTATAAGATCCCTAACCTCCTAGTAATAATACTAAAGCTACCCCTCCTCGCTAAATAAATATAAGATTAATAACTTAAGAATAAGAGAGAAGAAGAGAAGGGGGAAGAGGGTATTAAAATCATAGTTATTAAGCCCCTAGGGGGGATATTAGTAAACCCTTCTTACTCCCCCCCCTTTTCTTAGAAAAGATTATTACTAATATTAGATTACTTTCTACTAAAGAGAAAGAGAAGGATATTTATGAAAAGGATTATATTAATTTTATACCTAGATGTACTTTAACTTTAGCTTTATAAACCTATTTATATATTATTTATCTCGATTTCTTATTAAAACCTAACTAGCTTCTTATTCTCTTTTTCTTTTTACCCCCCCCTATATACTATATTAATATATCTAAAAACCCTATTTTCCTTCCTTAATTTATAATATAAAGCCCTAAGTAGTCTACAATTTCTATAAAGTTAAACTCTAGAGGTAGCTCTATTATAAAAGGGTAGTAAGAGTATATAAACCTAGCTTTAGGGTAATATTCCTAAGCTTATTAATAGTATTTATTATAAAGGAGCGAGAAGTCGAACTTAGCTATAGCTATAACTATAGTATCTACTAGAATTTAGAACTATAGGATCTCCTTAATACTATCGAACTCTTTACTCCTCCTTACCTTATTATTATATTTAATTCTATACCTATAGCGCTTATAGATACTTAGATTATTATATAAGTAACTCTCTTAAGCTTTATAGAAGAAGTAGTTAGTATAAAGAGTACTTAGTATAGAGATATACTTAAAGTATAGTTTATAAATATAAATACTAGTTATAAGGTTCCTAGTAGTATAGGCCTGCTCTTTATAGTAAATATTAAGTACTACGTTATAACTACCTTAGGATTAAATAAATAAACTATATATAGCTACTACGCGCTAAAAGACCTTCGTCTCCTATAATCTAGCGAGGAATATAATAGAAGTATAAATAAAGACTTAATAGCGGAATTCTCTAGACCCCTTAGTTACTCTAAATATTCATTTGAAGTCCTATTTACTAAGATAAGCCTTCTAGAAAGCTAGCCTTATTACCTTAGTAGTCTTATTAGAGAATATCTATAGTATAAAGGCTATCTCTAAGTATTTATTACTAGGGATATTAAGTTAAAGCTAAATAAGGCTTATAGCTACCTAAGAATTATAATTATTAGCTAGAGGGTATAGGGATATTAAAAAGAAGGGAAAGAATACCTAAAGTTAGTTATTAGAGTACTAAATAAAAAGAGGTATATAATTTTTCTTTATTTTAAGTATAAGGATATTAGGACTAAGGATCTAAAGGGTTATTACTAATAAGAGATAACGAGGGCGAGGTTAATTAGTATTTTTAATACCTAAGATAAGGAAGTTATAATTAGCTATAATAGGAAGATATAATTTATAGATATAAGAAAGAAAGTATAAAAGGGTTAAATAAAGATTAAAGTAGCTAGGTAAAAGTAGTTATTATAAGAGGAGAAGTTAGTAATAGAGGATAGAGGAGGAAGTTTATTTAATTTATAACTAGGCTACTTATTTTAATAGCTACTACTAATTATTATTCCCTTTATTCTTTCCTTAAATATAACTACCCTAATTTACTATTCTATTTATTATAGGTTTTTTATCCTAAGTTTATTTTATTTTATTAAGGCTAAGGATAGTAAGGGAGGAGAATTAAGTATTCCTTTTATAGGCTAGTAATAAATCACTATATTATTAAAGTAATTAGTAGATATAAAAATATACTCCTTACCCCTTAAGCCCTCTAGTTTCTCTCTCTCTTATATATATTTTATTTACTTTTAAACTTAATTTATCTATTAACTATATAATATTAATTACTATACTATAGCTCCTCTTTTTGTTTTTAAATATTACTTCTATATAGCTCTTTAGTTTATAAATTACTTATACTTTCCCCTTATTAACCTTTCTCTTAATACTTTATAATAGGGAAAGTTATCTTTTATAATAATAAAGCGTTAGATATATAGATCTAGGAGTTAAGATCCTTAAACCTTCTTATCCTTAGAATTAGACTTTTAATAGACCTTATACTTAATAAACTAAGTATAAGTAGGTTTTAGGTATAGGGATAAAATAATAGAGATATCCTAGGATTTAGACCTCCTAATAAGCTTAGTTATTAGCCTTAGCTAATTAAATATAATACGCGCCTTCTGCCTAGGAAGGATAATATCCCTCGTTAGATAGACCCGTTTAATATAGTATTAAAATATATCCTTATTAAGTATTAGAATAAGACCTTAGAAGTAGTAGAGAAGACGATTCGCCCTTTATACGTATAGTAAGTTATAGCTAATATATTTAATACTATTAGCATACTTAAAACAGTAACTCCGATATATACTAAGGATATCGTAGTAGTTACTTATTACTTTATAAGGCTTACTAAGCCTAGCTACCTACTCTATTATAAGATAGTTAGAGGTATAGAAGATAATTTTAAAGATAGAGATATAAGGGATACTATAGTTACTTAAATTAAGGCTAAGTCCCCTAATATACTCCTTATTTATCTATAAGCGCCTAAGTCTACTAAGGTAGTTATTTCAGGTTTACTAATCGACTTATAAGATAGGAGAAACTAGTTTTATAATAATTAGTAGTTAAAGAGAGGAGCTAAAGGATAACTATAGACTTTAATACTTATCGCTAGGAGCCTTCTACTAAGATATAAAGCTAAAGAAGTTTTAATAAGATAGCTATACCTAATAGAACTTTAATATATAGACCCTCTACTATAAGCCTCTAGTCTTTACTTCGTTTAATTAGCTTAGGTCTTTTATATAAATTAGAAGCCTAGTATTTCTAATGTAGCTTATTAAGATAAGGTATTAAGCTTAGATTAATTATTTATTAAAAGCTTTTACTAATAAAATACCTCCTTAAGGATATTAAACCTAACTAAGGGTAAATTAACTTCTATATAATTAATATTTTAAATTAAGAGATAAAGATATTAAAAAAGGATAGCTTAAGAAGATATTAAACGTTAAATAGCTAAGTATACCCCTTAATTTATAAACCTAGAGGTATCCTCTTTAAATAGAATAGATATTAGCCTGCTAGTACCTAAGGATACTAATTCGTAGACTAGCTTAATAGTTCCTATTAATCTAGAAGAGTTAGATAGAGAGGAAGGATTATTAAAGGAACTAAATATCTAGAATATAAAAAGAAGGAATAACTATAAGAAGTAGAAGAGAGATTATAACTTATAGTAACTAGCTAACTTTATAAAATATCTTAACTACCCTAGGTCTATAAAACTATTTATATTACCCTACTTAGCCCCTACTACCCTAAGAGATATTATATTTAACCCTACTAATACCTTAGTAGTATTTAATACTATAAGACCTAAAGGGAACCCTATACTTAATAAAGATAAGCCTATACTAGTAGTTCTTTAGTATATATAATGGAATTAAGAGTCTATAAATTACTTAATAACCTAATATAGAAGAGGGTTATTTATTATAACTTTAGCTTAAGTAGAATATTTATTAGACCTTTATAATATATAAGGGAAGCTAATAAAATAAGAGGAGTTAGATAATTTCGAGGTTATAGCCCTTTTTATATTTATAATTAAGGGCTACCCTTATAATATATATACCCTAATCTATAAACTAGCTTAGTAACCTAGGAAAGAAATTAATAAGGCTTCTATAGAGCTTAAAAGAGTAGAGGTAAAGAATCTTTAAGATACTACTAGGGCCTTCTTTCTACTAAACTATAGTAATTATTACTAGGCTGCGATCCTTATAGACTAGTTAACTAGCTACTACTTCTATTATAACTCTATATAAGTGCGAGGGGTTAGACCTAAGTTTATTTAATAAGAGGTCGCTTAAATACTATTTATTTAAGCTAAAGAGGAAAAGGGGAAGTTTTCCTCTCTAGTAGAGATTTCACTAGTTTATAGGGAATAACTAGGTAAGCCCTAGGTAAGCCCTAGGTAGCTCCTTAAGGTAGTAAACCTAGGTAGAAGCCTAGGTAAGCTTAACCTAGGTATAGCTTATAATACTATCCCCCCTCCTAGCTAGTCCCCCCCTAGGCGTAGGCTAGCTTGCTATTATTATTTATAACTAGTATATATAGGGCTTTATACCTATCTATTATAGTAATCTCTATAATAGCCTCTATAGGCTCCTAGGTAGGCTCTATATACCCCTCTTACTTAACTAGGACCTCGCACCTCTACTCTCGCCTAACTACCTTCTATTACGCTATATATATCTCCTCTATATACTACTTGAATTCGCTATTATTAGCTATTATTAGTAGTAGCTAGGGGTCTATTCTTATCTACGTAGGTAAGGGGTCCTCTAGTACCCTCTAGAGGAGGTCTATATAGAACCTTAAGTAGATATTACTAGGCACGTTAACTTAATAATATATAGGCTTAGGACTCTAACTATAGTATATTTATAATATAACTATAATAGCTTCTTACTAGGCCTAGGGCTTTTATAATTAGCTATTAAAAGCTAAACCTTATTACCTACCTAGTACTCCTCCGCAGGCGTCCTATACTAGTTCGTATTCTCCTCGCTATACTACTAGGTAGTTATAATACTTACTTAGATAAAGTCTACTACCTCTTATAGTCTTATTACTAGGAGAGTAGCTCCTATATCCCTAGAGGGGGCTTCTTCTACTATATTATTTATAATAGGTATAGGGTTAGTATAGTACCTATATTCTAAGAAGAATAGCAAGAGCCTAGTTATATTACTAACCTTAGTATAGAGCGCTAGCTAGGTAATAGGTAAGAGCTACCCCTAGCTATCCTATACCTAGGTTATAAATGCGTATAGGATAGCTTATATCTCCTAGTTCTACTTCTTAGTACTACTATTAGTTTATAGGTAGTATATAGTACTTAATAGCCTCCTTATACTAGTAAGGTAATGGAATTTAGCCTAGAAGTAGCTTATTTAGCTAGACCCTTAATTACTAATAATACTACGTAGGAACTTATAGAACTAGAAGTAAGAGGTAAGGAACTAGTAAGTATAAGCTTCTACCTCTATAGTACCTATCTCCTCTAGTATTACTAACTTAACTAGCCTATTTACTATAACCTATAAGTATTAGCTAGCGTTATCCTTTATTAGTAGTAAGTCTATAATAAAGTCTATTAAGAGGTCTAAGTATAACTAGGTAGGTACTAGTAAGGGCTTTAGGAAGCCCCTCTTAGCTTACCTCTAGATATATATCCCTCTATAAATATTATAGTTCCTTATAAATCTCTATACTATTTATAATTATCCTAGCTAATAGAACTACTAGCTTACTATTTCTAATATACTATCATAGCCTAGGTAAGTAGTTATACTTAAGTCGTAGCTCTATTAGATAATCTTTATATAGAGCTCCCCTAGTAAGTTATTATTATCCTCCCTTTTAGGTACCTATAGCCTCCCCCTAAAGATTAGTCTCCCCTAACTATTAATATTATACTTACTAATTTAGACCTTAGCTTTTATATCTAGTAGGAAGCCTTAAAGCTAGTAAGTAACTATATAGTATATAGCTTTATATATTATATCCTTCTTTATAGTTTCTAGCTATAGCGCTTATAGTTTAGGGTTATTATTAAAGACTATGGTATTTAGGATATTAGTATAGCCCTTCTAACTTCTCCTTCCTAGGGGGCTAACTATAGGGTCCTTATAGGGGTAGGCATAGTCTAGTATTAGCTATAAGACTTTCCCCTACTTCTACTCGTTATCTTACCCTTATAGTATATCCTATTCCCTATAAGAGAGGGTTTTAGGGGTTACTACTTCCTTACTAGGGTAGTATTTAATAGTAAGATTATATTAGAATAGCTCCTCTATTTACTAGCTCTAGCGCTCTATAAGGCGCTACTTCTTTATAAAGTATTTAAGCCCCTAGTAGTTAGTTAGTACCTTAAAGGTAGTTATATTATATAGCTCCGCTCTCTATATATATAAGTAAGAAAGGACTACTAGAAGCTCCTTATTATAAATAAGGTAGTTATACTCTATAGGCGAGAGCTTCTATAAGTAGAATACTATAGGACGCTAGGTACCCTCTAGGTTAACTTATAAGAATACCCCTCTTAATATAAATCCTAAATAATTAGTTTTTATAATAGTCTTATCCTCTAGATTAAACTAGTAGAGTACTAGCTAGGTATTAAAAAGCTACTTAAGTTATAAAAAGGCTTATTCTTAATTATCTCCCTACTAGAATATTATATTCTTCTTAATAAGTAGTATAAGTAATCTAATAATATCCCTATATTCTAATATAAATATACTATAATAGTTTATAAACCCTTAGAAGCTCTAGACCCCCTTTAGGGAGGTAGGGGGTAATTACTTAGTAATCGCCTAGAGTTTCTTAGGATTATAAGAGAGAACCTCTCTTATTATTATAATAAACCTTATATACTTAACCCTCTTAACTAAGAACTTATACTTTATAGGGTTAAGGTTTAGGCCTATATCTACTAGTATCTAGAGGACCTCCTAGACCTTCCTCTTATAGTCTTCCCTGGTTCTATTAGAGTAGAGTAATATATTATTTATATAAGTAGTAATCGAATTATTAAAGAGGTCTTATAGGGTATTATTAATATATCGCTAGAAGCTAGTAGGGGTACTAGTTAAGCTAAATAGGTAAACTACCTACTTAAATAACCTATATTAAGTATAGAATATAGTTCTCTCCTAGTACTCCTCTACTACTCTTAACTTATAAAAGGCTATTATTATATCTAGCTTAGTATATTACTTAGCTATACTAACTTAGTATATTATCTTAGAGATTAATAGGAGGAGGTACTAGTCTTTCTTTATACTTATATTAAGGGCCTTATAGTTAATATAGAAGTAAATTCCCCTACCTAGCTTCCTTATAAAGAGTATTAGTACCCTAGTAGGTAAGCTACTAGCCTTAATAAAGCCCTTATCTAGGAGGTCTTATAGGGTGTTTTTTAATACTAGTAGCTCTTCTCTTAATATATTATAGAGGGGGCTCTAGGGGAGTAGTAGCTCCCTCCTATCTAGTCCTACTATAAGGTTAATCTAGTAGTTCACTCCTAGTTACCTAGGGGGTAATAGGTAAGCCTTATTAGAGTTAAATAGGTTAGGAAGCTCCCTTAAGACCTAGTTTAGTAAATAATATTATTAGTCCTCTTTTAGTCTTAGGTTTAAGGCTTTCTTAATATTAGATAAGCTAATAGCTTATACTAATACCTCTTCTATATCCTCCTAGTACTTACCCTATTATCTCACTAGGTATTAGTAGATTATAGAGAATAAGGGTATATTAAGGAACCTTATAGCCCTTATTTCCTTTATAAGGGGAGTTTCTTCTTTGTCCTTTAGGTATAGCCTAACTTATCCCCTCCTATAGTATACTTAGTAAGCTATATCGTAATAAATAACCTAGCTCTATTCTATCTAAGGGCGCCCTAAGAGGATATTAGAGTCTGGGCTATTAATTATATATATAAAGATACGCTAGGTATAGCTACTTATTTCTAGGTTAAATACTACTATACCTAGCACGTTACTTAGTAATAGTTTACTAAGTATATACCCTATTATAAGTTAGTATCTCTTCTTAATATATAGAAGGTAGAGGTATTAAGCTAGGGAAAGGTTAATTATTATATAGGTATTACTCCTAGTATTTACTAGAGTATAAGCTAGATATCCTCTATTAACTCTAACTTAAATAATAATAAGCTTATTATTAGCTAGCTATTCCTATTTATATTCTTCCTAACCTAATATCCCCTTATTAGTAAGCTCTAGGGCCTAATTTTGCTCTAGAGTTAGTCTTTTCCTAACTCCTTATCTTTTTTTAAAGAGTTAGTTACTACCTAGTAGTTACTTATAACCTTATAGTATACTATTTCTTCTTTTAAGAACTTTACTTTTCTAACCCTAGGTAGTAAGTCCTCCTTACTAGGGTAGTACTAGGTAATATAACCTCTAGCTCTATAAGTATAATAGGTATAGGGGTCCCTTATGCCCTTCTAAGGTTATTAGTATTATACTAGGGAGGTACCTAAGGAGGATCTAGAGTTTTAGTAGTTATAGAGTTTTAGTAGTTATAGCGTCTTACTTCTTTAACTTATAAGATATATATAGCTCTAGTTATATAAGTATCCCCCTTAGTATCCTTAGTAGTAGGTCTCTAGTAGGTTACTAGGTAGTTACTAGTAACCTTCTAGCGCTCTACTTTCTATATAATACTCTAGACCTTTAAGAGCTAGCTACTATAATTAGCTAATAGGGTAATAATAATTAGCTAATCCCTTAGCCTAGGGGTAAGGGAGGCCTCTAGAAGTAAGATCTAGACTTAGCTAGGCTAGTTTATACTACTTATATTAGCTAGTATCTACTCAAATCTTAATAAGAAGGTTACTAGGGATTTATTCTCTTTCTACTAGAGGGTTTAGAGTTAGGTTATAGCTTATAACTAGATATTTAGGTCCTTATATATCTAGTCTAGGTAGGCTATAAAGTCCTAGGGGTTATATTTCCCCCTTCCCTACCTAGCGTTATAGAAGGTAGAGATTACTTACTAGGCTATAGTATTTAAGTAGGAGTTAATAAGGTATTATACCTCTATATCTATAGTATAGAACGCCCTATCTATAGTAATTTTATACCTTATCTATTATACTTAGGTAGTATATTCTTTCTACTTACTTAAGAATTTCGGGGGTAGGGGTAGTAGCTTCTGGCGTACTATACTAGGTATTACTAGTACCTTACTAGTAGTACTTATAGGGCTCTATATAGCTACATATTAGCTATTCCCCTGCTTAACCTCCTATAACTATTACTAGAGGGACTTTATTACTACTACTAAATTAGCTCGTAATAGCTTATTTTAAGTCTTAGCTATACTACTATTAACTATCTTCCTAACTAGTAGGGAGCAGCGCTCAACCTATTATTATTATTATAGTAATAAGCTCAAATATATAAGGGGTTAGATTAAAGTTTATTTAATAAGAGGTTACTATAATACTATTTATTTAAGCTAAAGAGGAAAAGGGGAAGTTTTCCTCTCTAGTAGAGATTTCGCTAGTCTATAGGGAATAACTAGGTAGGCCCTGGGTAGGCCCTAGGTAGCTCCTTAAGGTAATAAACCTAGGTAGAAGTCTAGGTAAGCTTAACCCGGGCGTAGCCCGTAATAATAGGACTAGAATAGTAATTAGCGCTTTATTAAGGCTATATAGGACCTTAATACGTAGTATTATAAGATAGGAGCCCCTTAATAACTCCGAAAGCTCCTATTAATTAATACCTACATAGTTAATTTAGTTTAGTAGAGGGATAGATTTATATATAGCCTCTAGTATATTAAATAAGCTAGAGCGCTAATTTAAGAAGGATTACTATCTCTATTCTTTAGTAGTATAACCTTAAGCGATAGCGTATTATTCTCTAACTCTAAAATCCCCTTAGTTACCTAATATACATCTACGATTACTATAGAGTTCTATAACCTAACTATTAATAGTAGTATAGCTCTATAAGATACCCTATTAAGCTAAGAAGACTTCGAGAAAGCACCTGTCTTCCCTTTATACCCTCCTACTCTTTTACCTATAAATAGTAATATAATAGACTTTAGAAACGATTATAATATTACGCTATCTCCTATAGTAGATATTCCTCGACCTATTTATAAATTATTAGTATTATCTAGGTCTACTTTATCTAAAATACTAAACAATAAGCTTAAATACCTTAAATATTAGCTTTAGTTATAAGCCTTATAAATACTAAGTCGTAATATAACTATTAAGCTACGCCTAAGAACTATACTTATAGATATACTATTATATCCTAAGAGGCCTAGTCCTTTAAATAAGCATAACTATAGCTATATAGACTATATCTAATAGAGAGCTAACTAGTAGGATTAGATTAAATAGAATACGCCTAAGGGAGTATATTATTATAACTTCTCGCGCCTAGTATAATAAGGCGGGTAGTTTTAGCTATACTAAGAATTAGAGTAGGATAAGGAGTATAATAAAGAGGAAGGGGTAGTAAGGCTATTATTAAGATATAACTTATAATAGAAGATAGTTAAACCTAAGGGACCTTCTTAATAATAAGATCGCTTACTTAGAAGATATTATTAATAGATTAGATTTATAAATAGAGTTTATTTACTATTTCTATAAATTAGTTTTATTTAATTTTTAAGACTCTTTTTTATTATATTATAAAGAGCCTCGAGGGGATAATTAGAATAGGATAAGATAAGCTTAGCTATATAACCTTTAGAAAACTTCCTTAGCGTATAGACCTATTATAAGAAGACTATAGAGTAGAGTATAGAGAAGAGGAGTATAGCGGACTTTAGTATTAGATATATATTATTATAATTAGTACCTTAATAATCCTATACCTCGTTTTTTAGTATTTCCTTAGTAAATCCGCGCCCGATTTAGATAATCTCTTTTAATTAGATCTACGAATTATTCTATATATCTTTTAAGCCTACTTTTGATATTCTTACCCGTTTATAGGTAGAGCTATGTTATTTATTATCTTTCTAGTTCCTATCGGTTCTAGCCCTTTCTAGTATCCCCTTTAATAAATCTATTATATTCTAGAAGCTAAAGCTAAGTAGGAAAAGAACGGCCTATAGGTTTCTATAACTATAAGATAACTAGTAATCTAAATAATCTATAGAACTACCTATTTTATAAATAAGGATAGAAATACGCACCCGGGTATATAGGTATTTTCTTAGAGAGTTAAATATATATAGCTACTACGCTTTAAAACTTAGTAATCGACTTAATCTAACTATTTCGCCTTAAGAAGGCTAGTTTTATATAGAAAGAAAATATAATAGCCTAGATTAAAATATATCTAGAAATCTAGAGTATTTTATAGAGGTTTATTAATAAAGATAGGGTATAGAGTAGTAGAGAGATAAATATACTAAGAGCTATTCTAGAGTAAATAGTAATATAGAGCGAGTAGAAACGTTATTATAATAAAAAGAAAGAAAATATAGTATAGGAAATTATATTAATTATAAGAAATACTACTACCTTTATCTTAGTTAATTATCTCCTATATAGAAAGATTCTAGGGGAGTTTCTTACGAGTAATCTAGATATCTCTAGCACCCCTATTAGTTAGGCTATACGAGCCTAGCATATAGTGCTCCTTAGCTCCCTGAGACGAAGGTAACCTAGGAGTAAGCTAAGTAGTAAGATTTAAAAGAGACTCTAGCCGCCTGAGCTAGTATATTTATATAACTAGGAATAAGTATTAAGCAAAGCCCTAAGGCTCTAGCGGTCGTAGCTCTTTTTTAACGATTATTATTATTTATAATATTAATAAGTATAAGATAAATATTCCCTACTAAGAATAATAAGAGCCTAATAGCTAGGAGGATAGGTTCGTAGTAATACTTTA
The DNA here is from genome assembly GCA_036785755.1 of Colletotrichum ledebouriae. Classification (NCBI taxonomy): domain Eukaryota; kingdom Fungi; phylum Ascomycota; class Sordariomycetes; order Glomerellales; family Glomerellaceae; genus Colletotrichum; species Colletotrichum ledebouriae. Next base: position 10,706 of record JAVHLU010000196.1, on the reverse strand, counting down.
TTATCTTTTAAAGTAAATAGAGCAAATAAGAAACGTATTAATATAAGATAACTATAGCTATTATTAACGTTAAGGCAACGCTATACTATTAACCTCTATCGAGTCTAGCTATATTAGATAGAAAGATTTAACTATAACCTATGAGATATGCACTACTGCTTCTAGGGGGTTAATAAAGCTTTTATATAAACTATGAATCATAATAATAAACTAACGAGCGCAGCTAATGGAATAGCATACAAATAAGCTTCTATATTTAGTCACGGATTAAGTCACTTTTTAAATATTATATATTAATAACAGAGTTATAAAAGCTTAGTTACTTTTACTATTTTAAGGAAGGAATCCTCTATATTAGATTAATATTATAGTTCTAAGTATTTTAATCTAAATACTATTCTTAAGCTAATACTTAAAGTATTATCACTAACCCGCGTATATAATATCTATATAATAAGCCTCTTTAAGAAAGGCAATACCCTTTATTATATATTTAGCCCGAAGGTAGCTATTCTAGTTAAGGTTAACTATAATATTTATAGCTACGTTTCCTACCTAGATTAGGTACCTATTTATTAGTTTTTAAGAACTATAGGAATCCGCTAGGAGAACCTTAAAGGACCTAACTAATTTAATATTATAGCTAATTATAACTGGATATATAACTCCGTTTTATTTAGAGGCTCTAGTAAAGGTTAAGTACTACCCTCTTCTTTATTAACTATACTACTATAGTAGTTCATTAATAGCGGCTAAACTAGGGATTATCTAATTAATAAGCTAGTATTATTACTAACTAGGAACCTAATATCTTCGCAGCTTATTACTCTATATCTACTAGCGACTAAAAGTAGTTATTATATTATACTGGATATTCTATATAGGAAAGAATAGGGAGGTAGAGAAGTCGCTAGAGATATTAAGCCTAGGATAGCCATTAATTAGCCTAGCTTAATAAATATAAAAGAGTAATAAGTAACTAGAAGAACTTAATTTCATAGTAAATAAGGAACTAGGAAGCGAAAGAGAACTTATATAGGAGAAGAATAATAAAGGAAAATAGTTATAAGGTCTTAGGATATTTATTAGTAATTTTAAGGTATCTTAAAGTATTAAAAGCTTTAAATATCTCTTAGTCTTATTTTAGCTATAGTTTCTATATTCTATTCTTACCTTATATATATCTCCCCTAGTTTATTTAATATATTATTAATCGCTTAGTAAAGGAGTTTACTACCCTTGAACAAGACTATTTCTATAGATTCTAAATAATCTAAATTTCAATCCTCTTATACTTCTATAATCTCCGCAGCCTCACGTCTCTAAAGCAGGCTAGGTATATAATATCTTTATGGCCTCTGGCCACTGCATAGTGATTTTACCTGCTTAAGTGCAATAGACCTTCTAACTCCGCGCCTCCTGATAATATATAGCCTTTGGTTATATAATCCTTTCCTAACTATAGCTACACTTATATGTACCCTACTAGATAGCCTCACGGTCTTTAACTTTATATTAATAATAACGTGGTTTTTAATTATTTAAACTACGAAACTATTGACTTTTCCTCTCGCGCACTACCTATGCTACTAATACCGCCTCTATTACCGCTTTATCTACTAGAACTATACTATTATTAGCAATGCTCTCTCTATATTAAAGTAGTTAGCATAAGCTATACTTACTAACGTTCCCCTAAGGGGCCTAGGCTACCTCTACCTTAATAGTATAGAGGACCTGCTTAAAGAAGGGCTACTCTATAGGGTATATAATAACCCGCCTAGCTTCTATTACTAAGTCTACTTACTTAGCTATAATATAATAGTAAGTATCCCTTCTAGGGGTATTAATAAGAGCCCTCTTAAGGGCTATATTAATAATATACTCTCTATATATAATAAAGTAGTTAAAAAAGGAGCGGGTTTTATTAATTATATTAATACTAAACTCTCTAGTAAGCTCTCGCGCGTTATTAGCGTTAAAGGGCGTGCCTTGCATAAGCTTAGCGTTTTTATATATAGGGTCTAGTGCTAATATAGTTAAGGGATAAGGAAGAGGGAGAGATATAAGGCCCTGCTCGTAGCAGAGCTTCTTATACTTCTAGCTATAAGAACCTCTTAGGAAAGACCTCTTTAGTTAAGGAGTTACCTCTTATATAGTAGTACTTACCTTTAGTACCTTGCTAGAAGGTTAACCTTTTAGGTTGAGAAGTTATCTTATATAGTAGCTTTTCTAGGCCACGAGAGCCTTAGTAGCCTGTTTAGCTCTAATAAAATCAGCCCTAGTATAGCGCATATCTAACTTTATATAAGGGTTTGCTTACGAGTAGTAGGAAGATATAGAGTTCTTATATTGTTTTCCTTAACTAGTAGAGGGTATAGGTTAAAATACCTATATAGTATTTCCCGAATTATGCCTGCGAACTGGGTGAATTTGTTGTAGTCTTTTTGCGAAGGGGCTGCGGCGTAATTCCGAGCTTAATAGATTATTAGAAATAAGAAAATATATCTAGCCTCTAATGTTAAGTAATTTATTTACAAAACGCGAGTTAGTATTACTAAACTTTCTAATTAGAGACTTAGAACTTAATAGCTTGCTAGCTATTATAAGCAATCTGCTGCATAATATCTAATTCTATTAGGCAGGGGTAATCGTAGTTAAACACGGGACTATATAGTTAGTAATAGTTAATATTATAATACTTATTAGCAGAGGGCGGTCTGTCTCCGCTAGCCCGCTTAAGGAGGTTGCAGACTACCCGTAAGTATTATTTAGCGGTACGGTGCTTATTATGCCTACTATAGCCGCGCTCGCTGGAGGCGCACCGGCGGGCGGCGCGATAGATGTGACTTTATTTCCGGTTAGAGTAGGTGTTGTCGCAGCTATGCCAGTTGGAAGCATGGCCGCTATTAACATTTAGGCACTAGCTACCGCCGCATTAGTAGTAGTAGTCTAGAAACTAGTAGTTACTGCTATTAGGGTAGATACTAACGTCTTAACTTATACTCTAGTAGGGTTTATATATATAATAGGTATAGTTAGTATCTAGTATATGCTAGAAATATAGCTAATAGTACTACTCTAATCTAGACTAACTATGCTAATATTACCCCGCCTATTTATAGTCTTAACGTAGCTATAGGTTAACGCTACCTACCTATATACTACCTATACTATATAAGTAATAATATAGGATAAGCGAGCCGCATACCTACTAGATTATATATATATCGATATTTAGCAAGTCTACTAGTAAGGATAGCTAAGTAAGCTTATAGTCTATATATTAGATAGCGTTAAATAACTAGTTAATAGGTAGGAACTTAGAATCTACGAACCGCAGGGTTGCTATATAGCAGCTAGCCTAGGGGTTATCGATCCTACTATATTCTTAGTTAGGGTATATTAATCCGCGCTAATACTAACCTTATAGAAAGCGAGGTACCTGCCTTAATAGATATAGGAGGATCCTAAGTATAAATAGCTAGAAATCTATTTATCGAGAGAATACTAGGGATTAGTATAACGAAGGAAACGAGATTAAAGAGGTTTATAGTGCGGTTAGTTTATTAGTATCGCTTAAGTCGAAAGGCTTTATAGAGATATTAGGTATTAAATATAGCCGCCGCCTAAGTAGTATTATATTTCTATGAAACTATAACTCAAAGTTTAAAGAAAAGAATCTAGATCTTATTAACGCGCGTGCTAAAAGTAAATAGCGCTTAAATCGCTTAGCTAGGCGCTTAAGATAGTTATTATCCTACTATTTTAGCAGGCTCTTTGTAACTATATATTATATGCGAGAGAATAGAGGCTATAATAATAGACTCCTGCTACACTTAACTATCTATCTCGTGCTCGAATCTACTCACTTACTTAATACTATCATCTTTATTATATCTAACCCTCTTAATTTTAGCGATATATTCACGGATAATTTCCTCTAACTCCTAATATATACGAACTCTACGCCTCCCGCGGAGATTAGTAAACTAAGCCTATAGTAGGATTACCTTAGCTATACTAGTCTTCCGTTATATCCTATAAATAGTACTATAACGCTAGATTACCCTTTTACTAGTACTTAGTAGCCTCTAAATAAGACTAAGACTTAGGCTAGCTACGCAGCTAACCCGCTAGCTAGGTATAGTTAAGTCCCTATTAATCTAGTAGAGAAATTGTATATAAAGCGGAACTATCTGCTATATACTTTATACTAACTAAATAGAAATATCCTTATAAGTCTTAATTAGATTAAAGCTATTATAGGATAGACTTATAATAATTAAAGTAAATAGGACGCGCGCCTTATAAAGCTAGAAGATAAGGTCGATAAAATTAAAGAAGGGCTAGCTAAAATAAATTAGTATCTAACGGAATAAGAGATAAACTACAGTTGCTATAATTATAATAATAGAGACGAGTCCTATAAAGCTACTAAGGACGACTTAAGTAAGAACGCTATAAATAGTAGCGTAGATAGCGGTAATAACTATAAGTCCTATAAGTTTAATAATCTCTACTAGTTTAGGTTTGCAAAGTTCTATTTACTAGGATAGTTCCTCTTTAATTAAAAGTTGATTTAATAGTTTTCTATATTCTGAATCTATTCGCATATATTATCTGCTACGAGGCCGTATACTAATAGGGCGTTATACCCGTCTCTATATAACTCCTAGTTATATATTAACTAACTATATCTAAGGAAAAGCCCCTACCTAAAATACTATCCTCCCTATTAAGGCTAAGGCTACTTATGCTATCTAGACCCGTTAGGCCTAGGAGGCTATCACAAGGTCTATTTAAGAAACCGACTATATATTATATTTCTCCTTATAATCCTTTTCTATATAATAAGCAGTCCTAACTAAGCTAGTATAGCTAGTATAGTAGTAAAGGCACTTAGCGATAGTCGTTACTTATTATATAACTTTAATCGCAGGTCTTTACCCTTTAGTTATAACTAGAGGAGAGCTAGAGGGAAAATCTTAGGTAAAAAAGAATAATTAACTTATATAATTATACTTTAGCTAATCTATATAGCTGTATTATAATTACTATTTCTAACTTCTAGGAATAATAAAAGACTTTTATAGAAGCTGAAGGAGAGATTCCTATTATATATACAGAATATAATACGGATATTACTAGAAGTTCTTATAATCTATTTTAAGCTCTAACTATACTAGATCCCTAGGGGTAAGCTTTCTATATATACTTCTTTTCGCTATATAAGACGATTCGAAGGCTAGTTAGTTAGCCTTAAGCTACTTAAAGTATTAAGATATCTATAGCCTCCTCGTATTATTATAAGCTTCTTAAAAGCTACTCTAATAGCCTATAGTGCTTATACGCTTACAAAGCTCGCGTGAGTATATTAGTAATACTTAAAGTCGCGTTACTAATTACTATAAGACTTAATAAAGGAAATAAGTACTATACTTAGAATTAAAGATAAGAGACCTATTACAAGCACTAGAGAAAGAGGCGTACTAGTTATAGATACCCTTCGTCGAGCTTATACTAAATAGGTATAACTAACTATATACGAGCTTAGGGGCTTCTAGTTTCTTTATAGTCTATTGACTTTTAATAATTTAGAAAGGTAGGTATTATATATATTATACTATAGATTTTTCTTATAACTTCTACTTAGTTTAAGTAGTTAAACTATCTAGGCTTTTAATTAAATATATTTAACTTAGGCAAATATCCGAACTTCTAATTACTTATAATAAGATATAATAGTATAACTTTAACCGCTAAAGTTAAGCACTATAGTTTTTCCGCAAATAAGCATGTTCTACGTCTAAATTAATATATATAATATAGTAAATCATGTTCTTTAGCTCGAATAGAAAACAGAGGAATAGGAACATTAAATAAAAGAAAATATATTATAGCCTCTTAATTATTTATATTACGTTATAGTAAATCTCTACGTATTAGTTATAGCGCAGTATAGACGCATATCGAGTAGTCCTTCGGTGCTAGATACTTACCTACACGCATAATTTCAGAAACCATATATACTAGAGATATCACCCTTAGTCCTAAAAGGTCATGCCGTCCTCGCTATTATCAAAGCCCTAAATACTATTAAAGCCGTAGCTTAGACTATTTCTATCCCTAGGAAAGCTTAGTAATATAGATCTTATCGTTATACTTAACCTATTTAATAAAAACGGATTAGAAGAGTCTATAGTAGTATTAAAGTTATATCCTTAGTATTAGTCGCTTAGCTTAGTATCCCTAGTTTAAACTCTATTTAAACCTAATAAAAAGTATTATTCATCTATTTATTATAATTATATTTATAAATAATTAATTCCTATCTCTTCCTACTCGGATTTAACTTAACTACTAGGCCCTTACTAGGGTAAGTAAGATAGTAATTCTAAGTATATATCGCGGACGCTTGAGATTCTCTAAGGTCTACTAAAGCTTAGAATATATATATTTAAGAATATTAGAGAAAAACTACTTCGTAGGCTAGATATTCCTTTTAATATATTACCTTTACTAGGAGATATATTCCTCGTTATAATAGATAGATATCCCTAAGATAAGGATAGTCTTTAAAGGTTATAGCTAGCTTAAGCGGGTATGCCGGGGATCTAATACTTATTCTATTAAGAGCTTCGCGGGTTATATAGGTTATATAGGTTGCTTAGTTTACGATATTAATTAGGTAAGTAGCTAGGTATTCTATTCTTACCTAGTATAAAAAGAGATAATAATTAAGGTCAGTCTCTATAAGATATACCTTAAATAAAGAAAGAACTCGTGTTTAGATATCTCCCTAACGTTAAAATAGGCATACTTAAGGTTGAGATTCTTTAAAGTTAGAAGCCTTAAGGTTATAAGGGATCGGCGTTCCCTATAGCTATTACTCCTTAGAAAGTCTAATTTACTCTATATCTAGCGTCTTCTTCAATCTACATAATAGAGATTTATATAAACAGACTAACTCTAGGCAATAGCTTATAACTTAGTTAATGAATTCTAGCTAGAACTCTTAGTAAATCGTAGTTATATTAAAGTAGTATAATCTCTAAGTAGGTCTTACTATTTGACTTCGTTATTATTTCTAAGTTATTAGAAGACGAGCACCTTTTAGAGAGTATATCCTATATAATAACGTCGTACCCTTAATCTTTATCGAGGCTAGTACCTAATATTAGTATATTCCCTATACTATAAAGCCTATTTGCTTCTATATTCGTGGGATAATAAAAGTCTGATAGTCTAGTTATCGTAGTAGACCTAGGGTATCTAGCTATCTTTTCTATATTAATATCTATTAGTAGTATAGATATATCTAACTAAAACGAAGGAAGCCTAAAGAAAGCGTTAATAAAGTCCTTTTAAATACGAATAACTAATAACGCGTTATTAGTATTATTCGAAACTAGGCGGGGAAGGAAAAGAATCTCCTATACCTACTAGTAAATCTAGGTATATAGATAGCCCTAGCAACGATCTATTTTAGTAAGAAAGTAAGCTTCTTTATCTACTAGTAGTCCCTATTTTAGAAACTTTAAAGGCTGTATTTATATTAGATAGCCTTGCGTAATAATATAGCGCCTAAAGCTAAGTAAGTAGGCCTGCTAAATGAAAAGCGACTAGTAAGCGACGTTAATATAGGATATATACGCTTTGCTACTACTATTATATAAGCTATCTATATGCTATAGATAAAGAAACTAGCGGATTGCTACTAGTATTAGCTAAATATAGGCTATTTTAAAAGAGGACGGCCCTATCCTATATTGAAATTATCCTTCTGAGATTTCTATTATAAGGTAAGCGGATAGGTCCTAGGACTTATGGAGCTGCTATCGCAGTATCCCTTTCTTATATATATAGTCTAATAGCAAATAAATCTTCGTAATTTAAGTAGCTATACTAAGAGCTTTTATATACTTATAGAAAGACTTTAGACTAGGTATAAGGACTAGTATATTAAGAACGTTATACTTTATCCTTGCTCGCTAGTATTTATTAGTTATTATAGAAAAGAGTCTCCCTAAATAAAACCCTCGCTAAATAAATTAATAGTCTATAGTACTTATTAGTAAACGTCCCTTAAGTATTCAAATCGTATTAATATCTATAGATCGTTAAACATATTCCATACTATCTATTAAAGCGACGTATACTTATTTAATATATTATATATACTTCGTTACTTCCGCGTCTAGATAATACGATGATAAGTATTTATATATTATACTAAGTCTTAGTCCTTATAATAAACTAGGAAAGTCCTTAAATCTATCTAGCGTAGTTTAGATCTCGGGGCGTGCTTCTATATCCGCTATCGACTTCCGCTTTATAGGTCCTAGTTATATAGTAAACTATCTCTTAATATCCTCGTCGTAGCTTACCTAAGACTCTCTTAGCTTAACGTATATATCTCTATCTAACTATTCTTTCTTATAGCTATACTAATTAGTTTACTCTATATAAACCCTATCTTATTATAGATAAAGTTTAGCTAGCTATTAGTAACGTGTAGTTAAATAACCTATATAAGGATATTACCTAATCCTTTAGCTGCTTTAATATAATAATAACCCTAGATATAGTAGATATCGTGGTTATAGACTTAAGGGTATAGACTATTTAAGAGGGTAGCTTAGAGTCGTTCCTCTATAAGGCGTAAAGCTAAGAATACTTCCTATAGGCTTTCCTCGAGGATAATACTATCGATTTAATTATTTATCCTATTAGAATTAATCTAGTAGCTACTAAAGATAGAAGCTAAGGAATTATAATAATCTAGGTTATATATAAGTTGCCCTAGCTCTAGGGTCCGGAGGTAATTAAGAGCGACTTTAATAATTCCTATAAGACGGATTATAATAAAGTATTGAAACGCATTATATAGTCGTTTATTATCAAGGGGCAAGGGAAAGTATAAATAAATATATATATATATACTCTTAAGCTCTAAATTGCATAAAACCTCTAAGTAGTATTTATAATCTATAATACACGCAACTATATCTACGCGCTCTTCCTCCTTAATTATCTAATAAAATTAAGATAACTAAATCGGATTTCTACTAAACTAGAAGCATTTTTAGGCATACTAGCCCTAGTTGAGGCCTGCTTAGTACTAGCTATATATAAGCGCGTAAGTTAGAGTGCTCGAACTTTGCTTATATACGCCCCGTTTTAGTAATAGCTATAGCTTTTACGCTTTAGCTTATCTACGAGGGGATTCCCGGGACTAATTATAAGGGGTACTTTAAGAGGTAGTATTAATTTGCAGGGGGCTAGGAGGTTTTCGCTAGGAGTTAAGAAAATATAGCGAAGAGGTGCGTAACCCTTCGTTCTATATAGAAGTAGAGGCTATAAATATAACTTTAATATTATTCTTATTAGATATTAGGCTGAGGTACTAATTCTAGTGATCTGCATTCTCAGATATCGGCCTTATGTTTAGACCGCGTGGGGCGAATATTATCAATAGATACGGATCTTAGCGGTGCGAGAGGTTAGGCGAATAAGGAAAAAGAACGTAGTAATAACTCCCGTGTAAGTCGTGTAACTTATCTCTTCTACGGACCTTGCTATTCTAATCCATAAGGTACGTTTTATTAATTTTAGTAGCTATTATTATCGATGTTATAGTATATATAGGTATAGCTATAAGCTAAACGTATTTAGTAGTTTTCTTCTAATTGCTAGACTCGGGGTGCTCTATCCTATATTTAAGTCTACTAATATTATTTCTAATAATAAAGGGTTTATACCCGTCTTCGACTTTTGCGTTAATCTATACTAAATGCTCTAGTATATCTCTTAGTAGATAAAGATATCGCTACTTTATTTCTAGTAGTATTTTAGTACTTAAGCAAGCTATAAAGAGAAAAATAGAGGTATCTATTATAAAATGATAAGTAAGGATACCTTTAAGAACTAGATATATATATAAGTAGATATTATATATATTTATATTTATATCTTACCTCGATTTAGGATAAAGTAAATATTATATCTATATAGTGTTAAGAGACTAGAGAGATACTACTATAGGAAGAGAGAAGAGAAGGCTAAATATAGATAATAATATAATATAAAAACAGAAATAGCCTCTGGCCACTACATAGTGATTTTACCTGCTCAAGTGCAACAGACCTTCTAACTCCGCGCCTCCTAATAATACATAGCCTTTAGTTACGTGATCTTACTAACTACCTCTCCTAACCATAGCCGTACTTATACATACCCATAGCCTCACGATCTTTAACTTCATATTAATAATAACGTGGTTTTTAATTATTTAATAGACTACGAAACTATTAACTTTTCCTCTCGCGCACTACCCGCGCTGCTAATACCACCTCCGTCACCGCTTTATCCGCTAGCTATACTATTATTAGCAACGCTCTCTCTATTTAGCGCAAGCTATACTTACCGACGTTCGCCTAGACCGCCTAGGCCGCCTCTGCCTTAGTAATACGGAGGACCTACTCGAAGAAGGGCTACTCTATAGGGTATATAACGACCTGCTAAACTTCCGCTACTAAGTTTACTTACTTAGCTCTAATACTATTACGCCTTATAGAGTCCCTTATAGGGGTATTAAAGTAAGCCCTCTTAAGGGCTATATTAATAATACGCTCTCTATATATAGCGGAGTAGTTAATAAAGGAGCGGGTTTTATTAATTATATTAAGGCTAAACTCTCTAGT
>JAVHLU010000195.1:0-78986 GCA_036785755.1 Colletotrichum ledebouriae | reverse complement strand
GCTATAACTCGCTAGTTAAATAATAGCGGTTTTAATAATATATAAGGGGGTAAGGAAAGGGATATACTCGCTAGAACCTACTAATAGTATATAAAAAAAAAGGAGAAAGGGAGGATTTCAGGGTCTACGTCGTTCCTACTTTAATTCTATAAGAAAGTATAGCTATTACTATTCCCTCGGAACTAAGGTAGGTTTATAAATATCTTCCTCTCTTTAGACTGCGTTTTTATTATTATTCATATCGTCGTTATTCGTTACTCGTAAATTTCTTAAGTTATCGTTATATTTGAAGTAGATTAATGATATATATATATATATATTAATAGCAGGGACGTATAGACGTAGCGAAGGCACCTAACTCTCTAGGAAGCCTATAAAGGCTATTAAAAAGAGCAAAAGAATCCGCTTCTAAGTATTATTAGAAAGGGCTAGAACTAAAGGGAACTAGAAAAATAATAAATAATATAGCTCTACCTATAAATAGGTAAGAATATTAAGAGTAAGCTTAAACGATATATAGAATAATTTATAGATCTAATTAAAAGAGAGCCTCTAAATCGGGCGCGGATTTGCTAAGAAATTACTAAAGAACGAGGTATAGGGTTATTAAGGTACTAATAGTAATAATAATAATTATACTATCTTTCCCTCTACTACGCTCCTCTCCTCTACGCTCTACTCTATAGTCTCCCTATAACAGGTCCGTGCGCTAAGGGAGTTTTCCGAAAGTTGCGCAGCTAAGTCCATCCTATCCTATCCCACTATATAAGATAACTTCTTAACCTAAAAGGTCGACCTTCTAGCAAGGTACTAAAGGTAAATACTACTATATAAGAGGTAACTCCTTAACTAAAGAGGTCTTTCCTAAGAGGTTCTTATAGCTAGAAGTATAAGAAGCTCTACTACTATAAGTAGAGCTTTATACCTCTCCCTCTTTCTTATCCCTTAACTATATTAGCACTAGACCTTATATATAAAAACGCTAAGCCTACGCGAGGTATGCCCTTTAATATTAATAACGTGCGAGAGCTTACTAGAGAGTTTAGTATTAATATAATTAATAAAACCCGCTCCTTCTTTAACTACTCTATTATATATAGAGAGCGTATCGTTAGTATAGCCCTTAAGAGGGCTCTTATTAATACCCCTAGAGGGGATACTCGCTATTATATTATAGCCTATGGAGTAGCCCTTCTTCGAGCAGGTCCTCCGCACTATTAAGGCAGAGGCAGCCTAGGCCCCTTAGGGGAACGTCGGTAAGTACGGCTTGCGCTAATAATATAGAGAGAGCGTTGCTAACGATAGTATAGCTAGCGGACGAAGCAGTAATAGAGGCGGTATTAGTAGCGCGGGTAGTACGTAAGAGGAAAAGTCGATAGTTTTATAGTTTAAATAATTAAAAACCACGTTATTACTAATATAAAGTTAAAGATTATAAGGCTATAGGTATATATAAGTATGCTATAGTTAGGAAAGTTACAATCACGTAACCGAAGGCTATATATTGTTAGGAGGCGCGGAGTTTGAAGGTCTATTGCACTTAAGTAGGTAAAATCACTATGCAGTGGCCAGAGGCCCTTATATAAGGAATACTAATTCTACCCTTACTTTAGGGCTAACCTCTAGTAGCTAAAGGACTAATATTCTAATATTAATATCTTTTAAGAAGGTTCTAAGATTAAACTCTAGGATACTATACTTAGTTATTACTCTAATAGATAGAAGTAATTATAATTTTAGAACTAATTATTTTATATCTCTAAACCTATTCTATAAAGAGTAGCTATCTTCCTCTAGCTTAGTTTAGTTTAGAATAATAATAGGGTATATCTTCTTTCCTTAGTCTTACTCTAAGCCTCTTAAGAAAGCTTAGGGCCTAAAGAACTAGTCTATCTCTTCTTATAGTTATAGTCTGCTCTATAAGCTCCTTTAGCTGATAATTCTCCCCTTTCCTTATATCTAAACCTATATATAGGATTATAAGGCTAATTCTTCTTCTACCTATTAGCTCTAATATATTTAAGTTCTTATAATATATACTTAGCTACTTCCTCTAAGGGTAGATAATCATTAGGACTAATATACTTATATTACTCCTTTATCTATTAATATCCTAAACTAGATATATCTTAATTATTATTAGCTCTAAACTTATCTCTAGCTCTCTTAGCTAGGAAAGCTTTTTTGATTAAGTCCTATATTATATTATTATATTATAATAAAGATACTAGCTAGGAAGCTTAGTTATAAGTTAATAATACTCTATTATTATTACTTTATTTATATTTAAGGGGAATACTACTATCCTTAGTTTATAAAGAAATATTACTTATATTATAATCCTCTCTATTATTATTATTAATACTTCCTATAGATACATCTTTACTAAGGATATCTAGGGGTTAGGAGTAAAAAATAGCGTTTATCTTTATCTACTCCTATGTCTATTAAATTGTCTTAGCCTAGTTATTATTCTAGTATTATTTATTCTTTTTAATAGGTAAGTAATCCTTTAGCTCTTTATAGGCTAGGATAATATATCCCTAATTCGTATAGTTAAAGCACTAGAAGAGATTACTATAAGTTAGTCTCTTAGTCTTATCTAATACTTAAAGGCGCTAGTTTAATCCTTAACCTCCTTATACTACCTTTATATTTAATCTATTAGCTTACATAGTTAGGTTATATATTACTTTCTATATAAGTTCTACTTTCTCTTTATCTCTTCTCTCTAGCCTTTCTAGGACGTTTACTACTAGGTTCTAATTATTATTATCCTCTATATTAGTATTATAGTTATAATACTAAACGCGCTTAGCGCAGTTATCCCGCCCAAGGGCGCTTAATATAACTAACGCGTTAAATATACCTAAACGCGGTAAACCTTTTTAAAAGGGCTTATCGCCTTTAAGTACTTATATTTTTTACTTATTATATAAACTATATTAATTAGTAGCACGACCTTAATAGTTGCCTATATCCCCTTATAACTAAGGATATCCCTTATAATTAAGGAAGGTACTTAATTATATAAATAGCTAACCCTATTAAGTTTAGATAAAGTAATATCTTAATAGTTAATACCTATAGGTATTATATAGTATTGGAAGCTTCTAAACTTCCCCTTTCCCTTAACTAGGAAATATTAATTAAAGATATTAACCCTTTACTTATTTCTCTTAACTATGAATATTTAATAAGAGATATTAACCCTTTACCTTTTCTCTTAACTAGGAGATATCCCTAAGAGATATTAAACCTAAAAGATTTCCCTAACTAAGGAATATCCTAAAGAGATAATAAACCTTATAAGCTACTTTCTAATTATAAGGTTAAAGAATGCTTCGAGTCCGACCTCCTCGAGCTTATTACCTATTTAACTATTATAAACTTTATAATAATACTTAGGTAATACTCTAATAAGTTCTATATACTCCTTATTTAAACTAAGTATACCCTCCTTAGGTTAGCTATAAGAGTAAGTATTATAGCTATTACTTATAAGAACTTTAAATAATATTTAAGGAATTACTATAGATATATTTAAAAGTTACTACTATATAGGGAAGTATATAAAACCGCTTAATAGTTTTAGGTAAGGTCCTAAGGGTATAGATAATAAACCTATAACTATTTACTAATATTATTATATAGTAGTATCGCCTTAACCTCCCTTATTATAATTAATATATTAAGATAGAGATTAAATAGAGCTATATACTAGACCTAATACTCCCCTTTAAAGAGAATAAAGAGAAAGGAGGCTATAAGACCCTAAGAGCTAAAACTATAGATAATCTAGATATCTTAAAGCCTATATCTAAACTTAATATAATAATAATTCCTAAAGCTTTCTTAGTACCTCTATTAACTCTAGAGGAATATTATAAGTTTAAACGAAGTTTTATAAATACTTTATAACCCCTATCTCTTAAACTTATATTAAAGGATATTATTATTATATTAATACTAGAGCTAAGTTTAAATATATTCTATATATTATTTAAAGAAAGTAAAGATATATTAAGCGCTTTATTCCTAATCTTAGGAAAGGAATAAGGTAGCCCTCTTATACCTAAGCTAAGTAATTCTTAGAGCTACCTAGGTATATAAAGCTAAGGTAAATAAGATAATAAAATAGGCCCCTAGGAATCTAAAGCTGGATTATTATATCTTAATAAAAGCAAAGAATATAATTAGGATATTAAATATATAGAGGACGCTCCTCTACTACTATTACTACTTATACTATCTAGAGACCTTAGTAATAGAGGTAATAATAATAACCCTAAAGGCTAAAATAGTAGAGGAGGTAGTCCTAGCTATAGTAATAGTAATAGTTAAGGCGATTAATACCCTTAGTTACTAGCTAGACTAAGAGATATTATTAAGCCTTTAACTAACTTAAATAGGTTCTTAGTTAGCTATAACTTTCTTATATTCCTTCTCTCTATAAATAAGGAAGGGGTAGTATAAGTAATTACTAGTATGTTAGCTACTAAGCCTAGGCGTAGTACTCCTCCCTTTAAAACTAATATAATTAGGGTATTTGATCCGCTTTTATATAATAATAAAGTTAATAATATATATATTAATAGTAGCTTAAAGACTATTTATTAGAATATATACCGTTTTATAAATACTATTAGTAGCTATATTAAGTTAGATAATAGAAACCTAGCTATAGCTACCCTAACTTACTTATATATAATATAAACGACTTTACTTTATTATTTCCTACATACCTAGGCTCTTTAATAGGTTATTTATATTTATATTACTTTAAATTTAGATATTTAAGGGGTATTATATGTAGTTGGCCGTCTTTGTAGCTATTATTATATCTAGAGAGTTATATTATAATACCTTTAGTATTACCCGCTCCTATTATAGTATATAGCCTATATTAGCGATAGGATAACTCTTTCCTAAGGGTTATTCTTCTAACTATAACCTATATTAAACCTTATTAAGGTATACCTCGGACTAATATTATGTTAACCTAATATTAGATAAGAAGGCGGAACTTAAGGACCCTAACTATAGATTAGATTATTAGAAAGAGGTATTACTTAAACGTTTTTATTTACTATATAAAATTACTAAAGTATATTTAATAAAGGAGAGGTATACTCTATATAATATATATACTTAGTATAATATTTAATACTAGATAACTAAGGTAGCTTAACTTTATAAGGATACCAAAGAGAGTAAATCTAAGGTATTAACTATTATATATAATAAAATAGATATAGAACTAGTTATTAGTATTCTATAGCTAACTAGTAAGATAAACTATAATAAGTCTATTATGAGTTAATAAAAGATACTCCCTAGTTAGTACTAAATAGTTACTAAAGGATCCTAGCGAGTGTTAATCTAACTATCTATTAAGATGACTTATATAGGAATTACCTTAATATAATTATTACTAAAAGAAACCTTAAGAATAAGCTATACTATTACTACTTATTACTTATATTATATAAACCTAAAAGAGACTATATCTAGCTTATTATTATTAAGACTTATAAAGTAAGTTACTAATATTACTACTAAACCCTTATTAAGTTCCTCTTATAAGGAGATTTAGTTTAATTAATAATAAAGGCCTAAATACTAATATAACTAGCCTAGTTAATATATTAAATATCCTTAACTACTTAGTTACCCTTTAGTATATATATCTAAGGGGACTAGCTATTAGTAAATAGAAGAGGAAGTAGATACTTCGTTAGATAAGGGCGACTTTAATTATATCTAGTATGAAGGCTAGTAAGGATTTAGATTTATATAAAGAAGACTTAGTTATTAATACTAATAACAAGGATAACTAAGAGTAATAAGAAGACGATCCTAAGCATATTAACCTAGTTACTTAATCCGCTTATTATTATAAACGCCCTCTAGGGTATATCCCTAGATATAAGGATAAGTACCCTATTTTTAATATTAATGTATTCTAAAATTTGCTCCTTAAGGATTCTGGAATTTACTCTTATAAAATATACTTTTATAATACTAAGCTATATATAAGGGATTTAGTTTTTATACTTAAGATTAGAAATTAAATTAGAAGGAGGTAGGATAAGGAGATAAGGGGATTATAATTAATAGTTATTAGTATTAGTACCAGGGAGCGCTAGCCATAGCTAGCTCTAAGGAGAAAACTTCCATTAGCAAGGTTACGCTATAGGTAGAATAAATCTATATTATAGTTAGCTGTCCGATAGTAGGGTTTCTACTAATAGAAGCTAAGGGATAACGCTTAGTAATAATAAGGTTATACTAGTCTATATTACTAAGATAGACCTAGGGGTGAAGGGCTATAGTAATTAGTTATAATCCTCACGAGGTAGTATATAGTATAGGATAAGCTAAGAGTATCCTAGGGATAATGATAGAGTACTAAAGGTATTAAAAGTCATCTAAGATAATTTATAAGGTAATTACTAAAGAGCTATAGAAATCTATCCCTAAGCTAGGCTTAGGTCTATACTATATATAAGTCCTAAATAGCCTATTATTAAGTTCTAGTAAGTACTAGTTCTCTACCTATAGTAAGCGCTTATAATACTAGGGGTAAGCTACTTATAGTTTCCTTTATTAGCGCTTCTACTT
Source organism: Colletotrichum ledebouriae (assembly GCA_036785755.1). Lineage (NCBI taxonomy): Eukaryota > Fungi > Ascomycota > Sordariomycetes > Glomerellales > Glomerellaceae > Colletotrichum > Colletotrichum ledebouriae. The sequence continues at coordinate 72,362 of JAVHLU010000195.1, read as the reverse complement.
CCTTATTCTTATATAACTTATATTATAGTTCTTCTATATTAAGTAAGGCCTGCTATTCCTATATTATCCTATATATAAGTATTATTAAGTGCTAGGCGTGCCTACGGGGTAACCCTAGTCCTTCTATATCTAATAGGTTATAATAATCTAATTAGTAATACTATATATTCTATTCTCTATACTAGGGAGCGCTAGCTATTAGCTCTTCGAATAGGATATTAACTATAATATCTAGTATTTAATACAAGCGAATAGTATAGTAATCTCCTTATATAATAGTCTCCTCTTAATATACTATCTTTTATATACCTCCCGCTCTTATTAGAGGTATACATACTAATAGAGATAATAAGAAATAGGATGTAAGTATATTATAAGCAATATTAAGGAGTAGCTATTTATTTCTATAGCTTATATACTACTTAAAATCTATAAGTACTTTATAAAGAAGATAAGTAAGGAGATCTTTTAAAGATCAAAAGTAATTCTTAATAACTACCTCGCTAAAAGTAGTCCTTAATAACTACCTTATGTTATATTTTAAAGTTCTATCTACTAAGTCTAGTTATACTTAACTTTATTTAACCTTAATAAGGGTATAAATATATTAGTAAGTACTTATTCCTACTAGCTACTAGCTCCTATACTTATTAGATATATATATATTAATAGAGATAATAAAAAATAGGATATAAGTATATTATAAGCTATAATAATAAGTAGCTTTTTATTTTTATAGCTTATATATTACTTAGAATCTATAGGTACCTTATAGAGAAGTAGCACTAGTAAGCTATATTTAAAGAAATAGATTTTCTTATTAGGATTTATAATAAAAGTAATTACTAAATAAGCAAATAATATAATAATCTCCTTATATAATACTCTCTTATAAGCTCTCGCGCGTTATTAGCGTTAAAGGGTATACCTCGCGCGGGCTTAGCGTTTTTATATACGGGGTCTAGTACTAATATAGTTAAGGATTTATTATAGGTTATAGGGATAAGGATAAGGAAGAGGGAGAGGTATAAGGCCCTGCTTATAGTAAAGCTTCTTATGCTTCTAGCTATAAGAACCTCTTAGGAAAGACCTCTTTAGTTAAGGAGTTACCTCTTATATAGTAGTATTTACCTTACTAGAAGGTCGACCTTTTAGGTTAAGGAGTTATCTTATATAGTAGCTTTTATAGCGCCTTACTAGAAGGTTTAGCGAGGGTATTACTATAAGAGCCTTAGTAGCCCGTTCGGCTCTAATATAATTAGCCCTAGTGCAGCGCGTATCTAACTCTATATAAGGGTTTGCTTATAAGTAGTAGGAATATATAGGGTTCCTATATTATTTTCCTTAACTAGTAGAGGGTATAGGTTAAAATACCTATATAGTATTTCCCGAATTATACCTGCGAACTAGGTGAATTTATTATAGTCTTTTTGCGAAGGGGCTGCGGCGTAATTCCAAGCTTAATAATACTCTCTTCTTAATATATAGTTTTCTATATACCTCTTACTCTTATTAGAGCTATATATACTAAGAGAGATAAAGAGAGATAATAAGTAAGTATATTATAAGCTATACTAATAAGTAGCTTTTTATTTTTATAGCTTATATATTACTTAGAATCTATAGTTATCTTATAAAGAGATAATATTAATAAGGTAAATCTACTTAAACTATATATCTCTAGTAATAACTTTAAGCTTAAAGTTAATAATAAGGGCTAGTATATATATTACTTAAAATCTATAGATACCTTATAAAAAGGATAAGTAACTAGGTCCTAGAAAGCTTTAAAGTAGTCCTTAATAATAAAGGCTTTATGCTATATTTTAAGGTTTTATCTCCTATATCTAGGTATAATTAACTTTATTTAATAATAATAAGGGTATAAATATATTAATAAGTATCTATTATCTATATAAAAGAAAATAGACTTTCTTATTAGGATATATAACAGGGATAATTACTAGATAAGCAAATAATATAATAATATCTTTATATAATACTCCCTTTTTAATATATAGACTTTAATATACCTCTTACTCTTATTAGAGCTATATATACTAAGAGAAATAAAGAGAGATAAGAGATAAGTATACTATAAGCTATATTAATAAATAGCCTTTTATTTTTATAGCTTATATATTACTTAGAATCTATAGGTATCTTATAAAGAAATAGTATTAGTAAGTTAAATATACTAAAGCTATATATCTCTAGAGATAACTTTAAGCTCTAAGTTAATAATAAGGGCTAGCTTATATATTACTTAAAATCTATAAATACCTTATAAAAAAGATAAGTAAATAGGTCCTAGAAGGCTTTAAGGTAATCCTCAATAATAAGAGTATTATATTATATTTTAAGGTTTTATTTACTAAATTTAGTTATAGCTAACTCTATTCAATCTTAATAAGGGTATAAATATACTAATAAAAAATTATTATATACTTAAAGAAATAGATCTCTTTATTAGGATTTATAATAGGGACGATTATTATATAAGTAAATAATATAATATACTCTTTAGGCCTCTGGCCACTGCATAGTGATTTTACCTACTTAAGTGCAATAGACCTTCTAACTCCGCGCCTCCTAATAATATATAGCCTTCGGTTACGTGATCCTTTCCTAACTATAGCTGCACTTATACGTGCCCGTTAATAGCCTCACGATCTTTAACTTCATATCGATAACAACGTGGTTTTTAATTATTTAATAGACTACGAAACTGTCGACTTTTCCTCTCGCGCACTACCCGCGCTGCTGTTAAATACCGCCTCTATTACCGCTTCGTCTGCTAGTAGCTATGCTGTCGTTAGTAATGCTCTCTCTGTTCGGCATAAGCTATACTTACTAACGTTTAAGCCCTAATAGGCCTAGGCTGCCTAGGCTACCTCTGCCTTAGTAATGCAGAGGACCTGCTCGAAGAAGGGCTACTCTATAGGGTACATAACGACCTGCTAAACTTCTACTACTAAGTTTACTTGCTTAGCTCTAATACTATTACGCCTTATAGAGTCCCCTATAGGGGTATTAAAGTAAGCCCTCTTAAGGGCTATACTAATAATACGCTCTCTATATATAGCGGAGTAGTTAATAAAGGAGTAGGTTTTATTAATCGTATTAAGGCTAAACTCTCTAGCGATCCCCTCTATATTATTTATACTAAAGGGCGTGCCTCGCTCGGGCTTAGCGTATTTATATATAAGGTCTAGTACTAATATAGTTAAGGGATAAGGATAAGGATAAGGGAGAGGTATAAAGCCCTGCTCGTAGAGCTTCTTATACTTCTAGCTATAAGAACCTCTTAGGAAAGACCTCTCTAGTTAAGGAGTTACCTCTTATATAGTAGTATTTACTTTTAGTACCTTACTAGAAGGTTAACTTTTTGGGTTAAGGAGTTATCTCATATAGTAGCTTTTACCTTACTAGAAGGTTTAGCGAGGGCGTTGCTATAAGAGCCTTAGTAGCCTATTCGGCTCCGATATAATTAGCCCTAGTATAGCGCGCGTCCGACTTTATGATATTTAGAGGGTTTACTTACGAGTAGTAGGAATATATAGGGTTCCTATATTATTTTCCTTAACTAGTAGAGGGTATAGGTTAAAATACCTATATAGTATTTCCCGAATTATGCTTGCGAACTAGGTGAATTTGTTATAGTCTTTTTGCAAAGGGGCTGCGGCGTAATTCCGAGCTTAATAATATACTCTTTATATAATACTCTCTTCTTAATATATAATCTTTTATATACCTCCCGCTCTTATTAGAGCTATATATACTAAGAGGGATAATAGAAAATAGAAAGTAAATATATTATAAGTTATATTAAGAAGTAGTTATTTATTTTTATAGCTTATTTATTACTTAAAAGCTATAGGTAGTTTATAAAGAAAATAAATAAGGAGATCCTTTAAAGATTAAAGGCAATCCTTAATAACTATGTTATCAAAGATAATTCTTAATAACTACCTTATATTATATTTTAAAGTTTTATTTACTAAATCTAGTTATTACTAACTCTGTTTAACCTTAAAATAAAGATATAAATATATTAATAAGTACTTATTCTAATAAAAGCTAATAAAAATAATATAAATTAAACTCAGCTATATAGACTTGTATTTATCTAGACTTAGAATAAATTAGCTTAATCATTTTAAAATTTAATTAAATTTAAGCTTTTAATATATAAGGGTGGCCTCTAGCCACTGCATAGTGATTTTACCTGCTCAAGTGCAATAGACCTTCTAACTCCGCGCCTCCTAATAATATATAGCCTTCGGTCACGTGATTATAACTCTCCTAACTATTGAGCTCGGAATTACGCCGCAGCCCCTTTGCAAAAAGACTATAACAAATTCACCTAGTTCGCAGGCATAATTCGGGAAATACTATATAGGTATTTTAACCTATACCCTCTACTAGTTAAGGAAAATAATATAGGAACCCTATACGTTCCTACTACTCGCAAGCAAACCCTCTGAATATCACAAAGTCCTTTCCTAACTATAGCTGCACTTATATATACCCGTTATAATAGATAGCCTCACGATCTTTAACTTTATATTAATAATAACGTAGTTTTTAATTATTTAATAGACTACGAAACTATTAACTTTTCCTCTCGCATACTACCCGCGCTACTAATACCGCCTCTATTACTACTTTATCCGCTAGAAGTTATTACTATCTTTACTATACTATTATTAGTAACGCTCTCTCTATATTAAAGCAGTTAGTATAAGCTATACTTACTAATATTCGCCTAGGCTACCTAGGCTACCTCTACCTAGGCTACCTCTACCTTCGTAATATAGAGGACTTACTTAAAGAAGGGCTACTCTATAGGGTATATAACGACCCGCTAAACCTCTATTATTAAGTTTACTTACTCAGCTTTAATATTATTACGCTTTATAAAGTCCCTTATAGGGGTATTAAAAAAAGCCCTCTTAAGGGCTATATTAATAATACGCTCTCTATATATAGCAGATATAAGAGTATGGCTATAGGCCTAAACTAGGAAAGGCTAGAATGCTAAAACGTAGGTATGCGTAGTTATATTAGACTATTACTTAACCTTCTAAGTCTCTAGCTTGCAGAGTTTTCTTAAGGGGGTGTATATTCGCTACTAATTTGCTAATATTTTACTAATAGCGTTAGCTCTATATCCTACACCTGCTATTATTCCTTATAATTACCCCCCCCTCTAAAGCCTTAGTCCCTAAGGCGTACTAGTAGGGTAATATAGCTCTATGTTATCGCAGATATTATTACTAACTATAGGGTAGCCTTTCTACGCCTTTATTATATTATTTACTCTCGCCCTCCGCGCTAGATCTAGGTAGTTATAGTAAATAACGTATTTTTATTTTCCTAGCGCGTTATAGGTATTCTTAAATTTCGATTATTACTATTATTTTTTAATTAGTTACTAATAGTTATATAACTATTTAGTAGTATATAACTAGTAATTATTTTACCTTATTACCTAGTAACTTAAAATATAAAAGGGCGTCTTCTTTTTAAGGTCTCTAACCTAGTTAGAATTTCTCCTCTTTATAATCTTTTTTAGTCTAGCTACTTCTCCTATTTTAACGCCTATTTTATAAGCCTTTGCTATAATTATTAAGTTATTTCCCTTTTCTCCTCTAACCTCGCCTATATCCCTCTCTAATATCTTACTAATAGCTCTCTATAATATCTTATATTATGCGTATAGGCATAGTTCTTATAAAATACCTCTATAACCCTAAGATCCTTTCTAGCGATCTTACTAGTAATACTAATAGTAGCTATCCTTACCTTAGCTATTTTTATAAAATATATTAGGATATTATCTACCTTCGCTATATATATAGTAAGTATATATAGAAGTGCGTCTATTATAACTTTAATAAGAAAAAATACGCTACTATAAGTCTCTATTAATTTACTAACGGGTTGCTATATATTAACGTTTTCTAGGTCCCTTAGGAGCTTTAGAGCGTAGCTTAGATAACTTAGAATATATTCTACTAGATCTAGATCTAGTAGCGTAATAGTATCCTAACCCCTCTTTATTATTACTATATTCTAGCTATGCTTAGTAACTATTTAGTAGCATAGAAGCATATTACTAAGCTTATTTATAATCCTACTACTAGTAGTAGTAGCTATAATATAGAGTAGCTTTAGCTCTAGGAGCTTACCTCTATTTATAAGTACCTCGCGCTTAATATTCTAGTCTATATAGGCTATTACTCGCTATTCCCTTACTAATTATATCCTACTAACTACTAGGTTTTAGGTTAGTACCTTTTATAATAGCGTTAATATTCTTTAGCGCTTAAATACTACCTAGCTAGCGTATATTTATAATAATAGTCCTATTAACTACCTCTATAATAAGATTAACTACCTACTTAATAACCCTTTAATAAAGCTAGTCCTTATACGCGCTTATAAGCGCGATATCGCCTTTTTCCCTAGGTTTTATAAGGAGCTCTAGGAAAATCTCGCTAAGTACGCTACTAATAATATCCCCTCTTATTTTATTACTATTACTAGTGCTTGCCCTATCTCCTAAGCCTCTTACCTTAGTACCCCTACTAAGTATAGCTAAAGTAGTAGCGAAGAGTTAGTAAAGAAGACTAAGAGAGCTAAAGTTACTATTACTATTTCTAATAGTAATAGTTCTAGTAGCGAGTCGGGTAGTAGCGCTAGTAGTAAGTCGGCTAGTAGTTAGCTTATAGGTAGCGATAGTAGTAATACTAATAGTGCTAGTTTAGCGACTAGTTACTATAGTAGTTATAGTAGTACTACTCGTAGTTATAGTAGTTATAGTAGTTACCCCTATAGCTATCCTAAGAAGTTAATAACTAATTAGATAGTTAGCTCTTTTTCCCCTTTTATAGGATAATACCCCTTTTCGCTATAGCCTCGGCGATAATTCGCTACTTAATTTAATTAATATTTTACTTCTAACTTAGATTTATTTTATAGTCTTATAGTCTATAATTACTAACCTATTATAGTAGTTTTAGCAACTAATCGTCCTACTTCTTATAAGCCCTCCTATATTATCTATTAAACTTATAAACTACTTCTTACGCATTTGCTAAGTTCTCTATAGGTTCCTATATATTATATTCTATAAGCTATCCTACCTACTTAACTATATATTACATATTATTACTAACGCCTTGCTATATAATAATCTCTTTAACCTCTTATTCCTCTAGCTTATCCTTAAGCTCTAGGTATATAAGTAAGCCTTCGCTACTTACTTAGCGATTATCCTATAGTTCTAGTAAGGTAACTAAGAATATATTATATATCCTTTAGTATTATAATAATAGATAAACTCTATAAGCTTACGTGCTAATTAGTTCTATAATAGCTACCTATATAAACCTAGGTATTAGTTTTTTATTCTTAAACTAGAAGTTCTTTATTAATAGCCTAACGACTTATCCCTAATAGTAGGTCTATTCCTTATGCTTTATATTATAATACTTAGCTTACGCCTTAGTAGCTTTCTATTACTATTCCTAGGCCCTCTTGCGAAGCTTTAAGATATATTCGATTTACTCCCTTATACCCTATACTATAACCCTATTCGCAGGGGTTATATATTCTATATAATATAGGTAGTAGCTATATAGGGCCTCTATTAGCAAATAGCTAGTAGTACTATAGTAACTATTATTATATACGAACTTAGCCTCGGGTAGCTAGATAGCCTATTGTTATAGCAAGTTACTAGTATATACTCGCAGGTACTTCTCTAATATCTAGTATATCCTTTCGGACTACTTATTAGTCTAGGGGTAATATATAGTAGAGAGGTAGCGCTTAATAGCCCTCTCTCTTATAAATTCCTCTTAAAATTAGCTAGTAAGGAGCTTATCTTAGTTACTAATAATACCCTCTAGGGTACTAAAATAGCACTTAACCTATTTATAGATAATCTACGCTAGCTTAGTAGCTATTAGCTACTTTATTATTAGGATAAATATAGCGAACTTAGTTATTTAATATATAATAACGAGAACTACGTTATACTCCCCGCCTTTATACTAATAGCTTAGTAGTAGTCTAGTAATAAAGTCTATACTAATTTCCTAAAACGGGTACGCTAGTAGGGGTAGCGGGTATAACTTTCTATAAGGCTTATGCCTCGGAACCCGGATCCCTTAATATATATAGCACTCTATAACGTAATTATATATATCTATAGCTAAGTTTAGCTAGTAGAACTTCCTCGAGATTAACTTAGTAGTCTTATTTACCCCTATATAACCCGCCCTATAGTTATTATAGTATTAGCAAAGGATTTCGAGTCTTAGGGACCTCTCCTAGGGTATCTCTAACCTTCCCTTATAGAATAAGGTTCTATAGCTATTAATTATATAGCCCCTACGATCGCTAGCCGGTCTATATACCCTCTCTAATTAGGTCTAGTAGTATAAGTCGTTAGCTTATAGTCTATAGATAAGACTTTCTATTACTTCAGAGGGTTACTAACTATATACTATTTTACTTATTATAAGCTCCCTTATAACTTAGCATAGGATATACTACTACGCTATAGTAACCCTAGCTCTAAGTAAGTCCTCTAGGTTAGCGACCTCTTGCTAAGCGTTCTCCGCGTCTTCTCTTGCTCTTTAGCGTTAAGTTATTATAGCTACTATAGTTATAGTAATATTAGCATGCTATAGAGCGCTATGCTAACTAGAGACTAAGGTATCTCCACCCCTAGAGCTATCTATCTAGAAGGGGCGTTATTTTATACTAGCCCTTATAGTATTAATAAATACTCTTAAGGTCTCTATATTACCTTATAGAGTAGTAATACTTATCTAGAGGCCTACTAGTAGGTTACTAATAAACCCTAGCTTTCTCGCTAGGGTTAGGAGTATATTATTATATTTTACCTCCCCCTCTATAGTCTAGCCTCTTAGATAGCCTATTTACTAGGTTTATAACCCCTAACTTATACTCTAGGTTAAAGTTAAATACTAAGAGTTTATATACCTATCTAGCAAGCCTTTCCTAAAGGTCCCGCGCTAACGCGCTAATAGCTCCCTTTAGCGCTTAGTAGTCTATTAGGATTATAAACTTTTTTAATATACCTTAAAGGTAATAAGCCTAGTAGTCTAGGCTTTTAACTATAGTAAGAAGCTCCTATTAGCTTACTCCCTAATACTACTTAGTATTACTAAGCTTCTATAAATAGTAAGTAACTAGTCGCTACTAGCTATTAATATATTATAATAGGATACTAGATATAGCTTTTATAAAAGCGTCCGTTTTAACCCTTATTTCGCAGGTTAGGTCCTAATATTAGAGAATAGTTACTAAGTAGAAGGCGGCTTAGAGCTATTTAAAGGCTTATTAGGCCTCTTCTAGCTAGTAAAATTCGCTTCCCTTCTTACTATTCTCGCTACCTTTTAGTAGGGATATTATAGGGGCTATAATACCTAAATAGCTTATAATAAACTTATAGTAGAAGTTATAGAATCCTAGGAAGACTTAGATCTCCTAGTAGGTCTTAGGTAGCTTCTATTTAGTAATAGCTTAGACGTAGGTTTAGTCTATTAATATACCTTTAGGCGTAATAATATACCCTAGGAACTCTACTTATTATTAGTAGAAACTATACTTACTAAGCTTAGTATATAGCGCCTACTAGCGAAGCCTGCAGAGTACTTAGCAAAGGTCCTTTATATACTACTCTCTTATCTCGGAGTAGATTATAATATAATCTATATAAGTAATATAATAAGTATCTAGTAGCTTAGCGAGCGCTTAGTAAATATATACCTAGAACGTCGCTAGGGTATTTATAAGTCTAAATAGTATAATAGTATATTTAAAGTACCTATACTAAGTCTTAAAAGCTATCTTCTAGTAGTCTTCTAGCTTAATATAGATATAGTAATATATATCTCAAAAGTTAATCTTTAAGATCTATTTCACTCCCTAAAGCCTATCTAATAGCTTACTAATAAGGGGAAGTAGATATTAGTTCTTTAGTATTACCTTATTAAGGCCTTAATAATCTATATAAAGGTATAAGGATCTATCCTTCTTAGGTATAAAGAGAATAGGGGTACCTATCTCGCTTATTAAGGGTTAAATCCGCCCTATCGCTTAGTTATTAGCGATATATTAGTAAAGCTCCTCTAGCTAGTACTTATTTAGCAGGTAGATAGGCTTATATAGAGGTTTCTTCCCTTTAACTAAGTTAATAGTATATTCCGCGCCCTCTAGGGCTAGGTATTCCTTTACTAATTACTTATTAAATATTACTTATTTACTAAGTAGCTCTAGTAGTAATTCTACTTTGCTCTCTAAGGTATCCTCTTTACCTAGGGCTTCTAATAGTAGCTTATAGGGGGTGATATTCCCTAAAACGTATATAATATAAGCCTTCTAGCTATTCTCTATAATCTCCTATATAAACGCTAATAGCTTAGTAATACTAAGGCGTTTATATCCCTAGGTATTCGTCTAGGTATTAATTATAATACCCTCTTTACCTATAGAGTATTATAATAGGAGGAGGTCCCCTGCCCCTTTAGGGCGGGGAGCCTTAGCGAATAGTTACTATATCTTCCTTAGTTATCCCTTTAAGTTAATAAGGAAGAATATTAACTAGTACGTATTTTAGCCCGTCGTAGAGGACCTATTAAACCCTTCTAATATAGGGGCGCGCGCTACTATAGGTTATAGTTATAGGGATTTTACTAGTCGACTACTAATAATATCGACTTATAAATAGGAGTCTATATCTACTATTACTTCTTATTTAGTAATATTCTAGAGAACGATCGCCTATCCTTTTATAGTATCTCCCTTTAGGAAAGTATCTAGTTTTAATATAAGCATAGGGGTTATTAGTATAATCCCCTAGCTTACTCTTTTTCTAATAAGTTAAGGTCCTCTACCTCCCTTATTAATTAGATTATATTAACCCTTATTTTATTAGTAAATACTTAGTATCCTATTAGCGTTTTATTCGCACTTTATTATTTATCTAGGTAGTTTACCCTCTTATACCCCTTCTTCTTATAGCTAAAGTATACTAAGGGGTTAGACGTTATAAGTTATATACTAGGGCTAAATATAAGCTAGCTCTAGTTAGGTCCCTGCGTTATAGCGCTAGCTAATTAGTAAGGTATTAGGCTCTAAGAACCTCGCGTAGTCTTATAACTAGAGCCTTACTAGCCTACCTTTTAGCTCGCCCTTATTATAAGGGGTACCTTTAGTATATACTCCTCGCTTATATACTACTTCCTGCTTTCGCTCTATAGGGCCTCGCTACCTTATTAGTAATATATCTCCTATAAGCGTTCTACTTCTATAGCGATATCTCTTAGTTTTTATATCTTAACCTTCTAATATTTAAGCTCCCTATATAGAAAGGGGGCTAGTTAGAAGTATAGTATATAAGCTTTAGCCTTACTATCTTCTATACTAACTATACCTAAGTTCTAGTATATTACTAACTATTTAGCGAAGCACTATATTAGTAACTACGTCTCCCTCTACCTTATTATATCTAGCTTCTTATAATACCTCCGCTCTTAAAGCTCTAGATTAATATATTATTAATAAATAAGTATTATAAAGTTAGCCTAGGCTAGGTCTCCCTCTAGCCTAGCCCTATAGTATTACTACTAGGTCTATAAGGAGGGGCTTATCTTTATAAGCGCCTATTAAATCTATTACTCTAGCGTACTACTAGTATATAGTTAGTATCTATTTTTAACTACTTAGATCTAGTTACTAACCTAGTTTATAATAAAGTCCTCGCTTATAATATAGTAATTATATATAGGGGGTTTCTTATATTCTCTCTATAGCTACCTCGTCGCTAGATAGTTAGTAAGCTCTTATAATAGGGTAGTAGCTTATTCCTTATACTTCTATTACTATAGATATATCTATCCTATAAGGCTCTCTTATTATCTCTATAGTAATCTTATTACTTAGGTAAGGATACCTAAGATACTAGCTTCTTAGGGGGTCTTAGGCGGGGTGCCCTATTAGCTACTACTTACTATTTATTTACTAAGTAAAAGTCGCTCTACTAGTTCTAGTATTACTTAAGACCTAGCTTACCCCCTTAGAGTAGCCTCTCCTATTATATTATTATAAGGATCGTCTAACCCCCTAGTATAGCGTCTACGCTATATTCCTTATATCTTAGGGCTTAGCAAGCAACCTATATTATATTAGCTAAGGCCCTATTAGTTATATTCTATATACCTAGCCTAGAGTTTATTATAATTAAACTCTATTACTAGTTCGTCTATTACTAATATATTAGCATATTATTACTAGTTCGTTTTAGATATTCTAACTAGCGCTAGTTTCTCGAATTAAGGTAGAAGTAATAGAGTTATAAGAGTATAGCTATAGGCCTAAACTAGGAAAGGCTAGAATACTAAAACGTAGGTATATATAGTTATATTAAACTATTACTTAACCTTCTAAGTCTCTAGCTTATAGAGTTTTCTTAAGGGGGTATATATTTGCTACTAATTTGCTAATATTTTGCTAATAGCGTTAGCTCTATATCCTACACCTGCTATTGTTCCTTATAGCAGAGTAGTTAATAAAGGAGCGGGTTTTATTAATTATATTAAGGCTAAACTCTCTAGTAACCCCCTCTATATTATTTATACTAAAGGGCGTGCCTTGCTTAGGCTTAGCGTATTTATATATAGGGTCTAGTACTAATATAATTAAGGATTTATTATACGTTATAGGGATAAGGAAGAGGGAGAGGTATAAGGCCCTACTTATAGCAGAGCTTCTTATACTTCTAGTTATACGAACCTCTTAGGAAAGACCTCTTTAGTTAAGGAGTTACCTCTTATATAGTAGTATTTATAATACCTTACTAGAAGGTTAACCTTTTAGATTAAGGAGTTATCTTATATAGTAGCTTTTACTTTACTAGAAGGTTTAGTAAGGGCGTTACTACGAGAGCCTTAGTAGCCTATTTAGCTCTAATATAATTAGGCCTAGTATAGCACGCGTCTAACTTTATATAGTAATATTTAGAGGGTTTACTTATAAGTAATAGGAATATATAGGGTTCTTATATTATTTTCCTTAACTAGTAGAGAGTATAGGTTAAAATACCTATATAGTATTTCCTAAATTATACTTATAAACTAAGTGAATTTATTATAGTCTTTTTATAAAGGGGCTGCGGCGTAATTCCGAACTTAATATATAAGGGTTTAATAGTAATAAGAGAGTTTTTTTTCTTAGGTAGGCCTAGCTTCCTAAAAGGTAAAGATTAACCTTCCTAACGGAAGGCATATCTACTTCTAGATATTATTATTAAGTTATAGTAAAAGATACTTGATTCCTCTAAGTTCTAATATAGGGCTAAGCCCCTTCTATACTAGTGCTATTTTCGCGCCTTCCTCCTCTAATATCATTGGCCTGTTAGCGGGTCTTCAAGGCTCTCGGTCGCACCACGGGTTTAACGCCAAACCAGCACGTTAATCGTGCATGCGGCTCTTTTTTTCCATTCGAACAACATCGCTCCGCGTCGTCCCGTCGAGCCACGGTCACGCCGTCTCCTCCTCGAGGACCATGAGCCCAAACTGCCTAGCTAGCTCGGGGCAAAACCCCTTCCAGCCCCACCAAGCTTCTCGAACGACCTCTTGGTCACGTGACGACCTCCGCCCCAAATCTAAGCCTCTACGAGAGCCGTTGCATGTGCAGTTGCTGAAGACCCGTTCCATTCTTCCGATCACAGGGATACCCGACATGCCCAATGACATCATCTTTTTCGGGAAGGTTTGTTCAGCATCACGTCTCATTCCGCTCATGCTTTGGAAACAGTGCCCCCATAGTCGGAGTTATAGCAGTGCGCCAATAACCTCGAGTGGACCGAGCTTGCGCTAAACGAATTCTCTTCACGAATATCCATGCGATCGATATCGTCCAACATGAAGACCCAGTCTGAAGTGCCCAGAGCCCTGTACTTCGACGACCAAAAGCCGTACTTCACCGCACCTCTGGCGGGCCAAAGACCACTCGACCGATCAGCTGCCTCAGCGCACCATGGATACACGAGAGCGGCTTTAACCAAAGCCATAATCTGCTTCGGAGTCCAGGTCGTGGCCATGGAGGCGCCCGCAATTGTGCGCGATCATAGCCCGCGGCCCGAAGGTGCTCGCCACCATCATGATGTTATGGGAGTGCGTCGCTGAGCAGGCCTTCCGGCCCTGAGATTGTGACTTCCCTGGGTAGGGAGAAGCATCTGCTACTCTGTGAAGGCGACACTTGCAGGGCCTTACGTGGGACTACTCCCAGTAACACGCTCGCACATCCACACGAGTATTCGGCAACAGCGAAGACACTGTACTTCGAAGCCAGCTATACCAACGATGTTGCTGCTATCCTCAACTTAGGGGCCTCCATCACCGTGAATAAAGCTGGCTAAGCATATGGAGTTACAGCCGCCTCTCTTGCGCAGGACGAATGCGGACAGGTGGATAATGCTCCGGCCCTTTTGCTCGAATTGGGTATATCGTTCCACAAGTTCCAACAAAGCTGGCGTAGCACAGGCGCAGGTGGGTTGGGGACACAATGCCTGACGTGACCCTTTATCAGTCGCATCCTGGCGTGTTTGGCAGACGAAGAGGGTCATGCAATTTCCATGTGCTATCGGCGTGTTCCTCGCGAAAGCCTTGGTGGTGATGATGCCTGAAAATTGAAAGTGACACGAGATCGAGGAAGCCAGCGAAACCTCCGAGCCCCTCGTCTCACCTGCGCTAACACCACGACATGTGTGTGACTTGGAGACCACGAGATCTGACAGAGAAGTCCCAATCAATCAGGATTGCGGAGGCTCGTAAGGTGATATCCAGATTGATTCCTTGTGAAGACCGGGTATCTCTCCCGCAGGGCGTGAGCTTCTTGGACACTAATTCGACGCCTATGTGTGATGCGGGCCAAATCACCTTGTAAGAGATATGAACGTAGGGAGAATTGGGGCCAGTCATGGGCGCACGATGTTAGCGGAAAGATACAAGTAGTATCGCCGATTGGTTTCTGGAGAAGGCCGCGGGGATAGACATCCTCGATAGCAACGCCGCTAAGCCGGAACACTTCGTCCGGTAGTCCTCCGCCAGCCGCAATCCTGAACAAGCAGCACCGTCGCCTCATCAGAGCCGCGGTCCTGTAGCGTCTTTTCTCCTCCGAAGGCGGGACCGTGGCTCTCGTCGTGCCCGTCAATCATGGTCGCAGTGGCAAATCGTCCACACAGCGGCCCCGCGCCCAGCCGCCTGTAGAGAACGTATCCGACAGGAAGGGAAAGCCATGACTGGCATACTCTGCTAACGTAACGAAAAGAGCTTCAGACCATGCTGTATGTCTGATCCTTCAGCGCTGCGTCGAGACGCGCATCTTCACCATACATGCGCGCCTGGTAATCGGCGTCCAGCCAGTTCAGGCGAGACACTTCGTGCTTGACGTCCAACGCAGCTGAGAGGGAATCTCGTGGGGAAAGAGCGCGGGAGTGACCACGCTCTACGTATTGGGTAGGACGGCGTGAAATCACTTCCATCGCGTCGATCGGCTGGCAGAGGCTTTCGATGATCTCCTGCGCTCGCAACCGGATGTCTCTCGATGTCTGGCGGACCAGGCCGTGCAACTCATCGTGCGAAACGGGGCCAGCGGAGATTCGGTACTACGCCGCTTGATCAGCGGATTCGCGGGAAGCTCGGGGGCGACGTGTTCGTAGCACAGGCTGTAGTCGAGAACGCTTTGCAAAAGCTGCGAAGCCAATGACATTCGTTGACCCACGGAGATATCTGGTTCCGCCAGACTGGCAGCGTGCTTGTTGATCTTTGATAGGTAAAAGCCTCTCAAGCTGCAGTACCCCCATGTGCCAAGGTAGATCACGTTGTCCACTGGCGCCTCTGGCTCGGTCAGGTATCTGACTATGGGTATCGGTCGCGGTTCGCGTCGGGAGCGGCTGCGGGCTCGGCCGCGTCGATGCCAGGGGGAAGCCCATGATTACAAGATTCGCTGAGAGAACTGACGGTCGCTGCGAGTATATTTGTTAGCGGAATCATCTATGACACTGGGCGATGGCCTACGGACTCGGCGGGAATGTTGGGCGTATCGGTTCGTGTGCTTGTGTGTGCGCGAAACGGCGTCAATGGCCGCCTGTTGTCTTTGACGAATCAGGAGATCAAGACGAAGCGCGAAATGTAGCAGAGATGTTGGGATCGGAGAGGCGTTATTGCCGAATCTGCTCGACACCTCACTCCTGTTGGTTGGCTTCGCTCGTTTGCGCGCGGGGGCATGGCGAGGGTCCGCAAGCGCTAATGGCGTTGGTCGCAATTATAGGGGTTTCGAGGTTCATAAAAACGCGAATCGCCATTGTTTTGGCCATTATTTTGATGGCTCCTATCGTGAGATCGACCGGAGGTTGGCAAGGTTGCTGTCGCAAAGTACTGGCAGGTACTTGTATACTGCTGGGCACGAAAGGACTTGGTGGATTGTGACACAGAGGTGGCTAGCGCCGGCAGGCAGACTTGGACCACTATTTCGTCAAACGGCTGCGATTACCAATAGGATTGATTGACGTGGAAGCCGACCCACTATTATCCCAGCGTCGCCCCCAGACAGGGGCGCCGTGCCTGGGGGCGCCGCTGGGCATAAGGACGTTATTTGCTTTAGGCTTAAGAATTGATATAAAGGTTCGCGCTTCTAATCAGAAGACGCCTGTATTGATAGTTAGCAAGCCTGTAACATACTAGTGGCAACGTAGTGTCTACCTCACGAGATGGTAGAGCTAGAAGTTGGAGTCTGCTCTGAAGAAAGATTGCTACCACTGGTGGGGTCGGGTCATATATTATGCAAGTTCTTATATTATCTAGTCTACCTAGCAGAAACCTCCTAATATAGGGGCGTTATATAGCGTCGTGTGGTAATCTACCCGCTTAAAAAATAAGAAAAAAAATATATCGTCCTTAATACTATATAAACTTATTATAAAACTATTCTAATACCGAACGCGCTTAGCGCGGTTATCCCGCTCAAGGGCATCCAACGCATTTAACGCGTTAAATATACCTAAACGCGTTAACCCTTATAAAAAGACTTATCGCCTTTAAGGAAAAAACCTTTGAAGTTTATAGAATTTTTACTTATATTTTTCGCTTACTATATAGACTATATTAATTAGTAGCACGACCTTAATAGTTAGCTATATCCCCTTATAACTAAGGATATACCTTATAATTAAAGAAAGCACTTAACTATATAGATAGCTAACCCTATTAAGTTTATATAAAGTAATATCTTAGTAGTTAATACTTATAGGTATTATATATTATTAAAAGCCTCTAAACTCCCCCTTTCCCTTAACTAGGAAATATTAATAAGAGATTTTAACCTTTTATTATTTCCCTTAACTAAGAGATATCTCGAAAAGATATTAAACCTTAAAGATTTCCTTAACTAAGGAACGTCCTAAAGAGATAATAAACCTCTAATAATAATACCCTATAAGCTACTTTCTAATTATAAGGTTAAAGAAGGTCTTAAGTCTAACTTTCTAGAACCTATTAACTATTTAACTATTATAAACTTTATAATAGTACTTAAGTAATACCTAGATAAGTTCTATATACTACTTACCTAGACTAAGTATACCCTTCTTAAGTTAGTAATAAAAATAAGTATTATAATTATTACTTATAAGAACTTTGAATAATATTTAGTAAATTATTATAAATATATTTAAAAGTTAATATTATATAGGGAAGTATATAAGACTATTTAATATATTTAAAGTAAGGTCCTATAGGTATAAATAACTAACTTATAACTATTTACTAATACTATTAGGTAGTAATATTACTTTAATCTCCTTTATTATAATTAATATATTAAGATAGAGACTAAATAGAGCTAGACTCTAGACCTAACGCTCCCTTTTAAAGAGGATAAAGAGAGGGGAGGCTATAAAACCCTAAGAGCTAAAGCTATAAATAAGCTAAATATCTTAAAACCTATATCTAAACTTAATATAATAATAATCCCTAAAGCTTTCTTAATACTCCTATTAACTCTAGAGGAATATTATAAGTTTAAATAAAGTTTTATAAATAGTTTATAACTCCTATCTCTTAAACCTATATTAAAGGATATAACTACTATATTAATACTAGAGCTAAGCTTAAATACCTTTTATATATTATTTAAAAAAAGTAAAGATATATTAAGTATTTTATTCCTAACCTAAGGAAAAGAAATAGATAGCCCTCTTATACCTAAGCTAAGTAATTTATAGAGTTACCCTAGTACTTATAGCTAGGGTAAGTAATATAATAAGATAGGCGCCTAAGAACTAGAAGCTAGTTTATTAAACCTTAATAAAGGTAAAAGATATAATTAGGATATTAAATATATAGAGGATACTCTTCTACTATTATTGCTACTTACGCTACCTAGAGATCCTAGTAATAGAGGTAATAATAGTAACCCCGAGGGCTAGAATAGTAGAGGAAGTAGCCCTAGCTATAGTAATAATAATAGCTAAGGCGATTAATACCCTTAATTACTAGCTAAGCTAAGAGATACTATTAAATTATTATCTAACTCTAATAGGTTCTTAGTTAGCTATAACTTTCTTATATTCCTTCTCTCTATAGATAAAGAAGGGGTAGCACGGGTAATAGCTAGAATATTAGTTATAAAACCTAGATATAATACTCCTTAATTTAAAATTAATATAATTAGGTTATTTAATCCGCTTCTATATAATAACGAAGTTAAAGATATATATATTAATAGTAGTTTAAGGACTATCTACTAAAATATATATTATTTTATTAATATTATTAATAGCTATATTAAGTTAGATAATAGGAACCTAGCTATAGCTACCCTTAACCTATATTAAACCTTACTAAGGTATACCTCAGACTAGTATTATACTAATCTAATACTTAATAAGAAGGTAGAACTTAAGGACCCTAACTATAAGTTAGACTATTAGAAAGAGTTATTACTTAAACGTTTTTATTTACTACGTGAAATTACTAAAGTATATTTAACTAAGGAGAGGTATACTCTATATAATATATATAATTGATATAATATTTAATACTAGATAACTAAGGTTACTTAACTATATAAGGATACTAAAGAGAGTAAATCTAAGGTATTAACTATTACTTATAATAAGATAGATATAGAACTAGTTATTAGTATTCCTTAGCTAACTAGTAATACGAACTGCGATAAGTTTATTATAAGCCTATAGAAAATAATCCCTAGCTAGTATTAAATAGTTACTAAAGGATCCTAGTAAGCATTAGTCTAACTATTTATTAAGGCGACCTATGCGGGAACCTTAGCGATATAATTATTACTAAAAGAGACCTCGAAGGTAAGCTATATTATAGCTACTTATTACCTATACTATATAAACCTAAAAGAGATTATATCTAGCCTATTACTATTAAGACCTATAAAGCAAGCTACTAATATAGCTACTAAACCCTTATTATCTACTTATAAGGAAATTTAGTTTAATTAATAATAAAGGCCCGAATACTAATATAAATAGCCTAGTTAACGCGTTTAGTATCTTTTATTACCTAGTCACCCTTTAGCCTATATAACTAAGGGTACTAGTCGCAAGCAAGCAGAAGAGGAAGTATATACTTCGTTAGATAAGGGTGATTTTAACTATATCTAGTATATTAAGGCTAGCGAGGATTTAGACTTATATAAAGAAGACTTAGTTATTAGTATTAATAACGAGGATAACTAAGAGTAATAGGAAGACGATCCTAAGTATATTAACCTAGTTACTTAACCTGCTTATTACTACGAATACCCTCTAGGTTATATACCTAGATATAAGGATAAGTACCCTGTTTTTAATATTAACTCCTTCTAAAATTCGCTCCTTAAGGATCCTAGAATCTACCTATATAAAACCTACCTTTATAATGCTAAGCTATATGCTAACTTTAAGGATATCTTCTCGCATTAGACCCTTCTATCCCCTTAGCTAAATATAATGCTTATTAGTCCTATTAAGCTATAGTAATATATAGTTATATATTTATACTACTATATATATACTAAGATTATTATCTAGGGCTATTATAACGGACTACTAATTATAGTCTATATTAATACTAGCATAGACCGATTAGTTATAAGCAAAGCCTGCCTATAATAGTTCTATACCCTCTTAAGAAAACCTAAGGTATTTAAGCTCTAAGGCGTAGGAAGCCTTAAGATTATTACCTAGGTAACCTTTATAATTCTTATATAAGGATAATAACCTAATAGCTATATAATAACTACTAAGCTCTATATAGGTATATAGCTTATCCTATATTTAAATACTAGTTTACTTATAAAATAAGACTTTAATATACCTAATAGGCTTAACGTTCTAAACTCAGAATCGTATATCTAAATCGTATCCTATAATAATATTCAAGTTCCCTCTTAGATCTATTTAAAAGTCCCTTTAAAAGTTTATAATATATATACTATAAGAAATATAACTATCGCGCTATATAATCGCTCTATTATTTAAATTAATATACTATTAGTAAAATAGAGTCCCTTCTATTTAGCCTAAAGCATGAAGAGTGTATATATATATATATAGGTAATTCACTACTTATTCTTATTATTAATAACGCTCCTTACTTATTAAAAATTAAACGAGGTACTAAGCTTAGAACCCTAGCGCCCTTTAAGTCTAATAGATACCTTAAACTAAAGACTTATAATTAACTATAAATAGCTTTTTTAATATTATTATATAAGGATCTAATATATTACGCTATTTTTAGCCTTTCTACTTATAAGCTTATAACACTCGCTTAGCTACTAGAACTACTAGTTAATAAATAAGTAGAAATCTCTAACTTAACTAGTAAGGAAGCGCTCGCTAACTATAGCGTAACTAATAATAATATAACGCTAAATAGTAGAGATATCTATAAGGGGAATATTAACCTAAATAGCAAGATAGGCATAACTAAGCCTAAAAACTTACTAGTAGTTATTACTAAGGAAGGTATATATATCTATAACTAAGACGCTAAAGCCGTATAACGCCTTAAAGAGGTTATCTCGTATTACCCCGCTATTTAGAAGGACTAAGGACTAATTAACCTTCTAGAAGATTAATACCTTAAGGTCGAACTTATTAAAGGATAGTAGAATATAAATATTAAATAATAACCTTATCCTATTAGTAAAGAAGATAAGAAACTTATTAATAAAACTTTAGATAAGCTCTATACTTAAAACTATATAAAATAGGGTAACTCTAGACTTATACTATTTAGAGCCCCTATATTCGCTATATAGTAAATTATAAATAGTAAGTATAAAGGTTATATAGTTCTAGACCTACGTGCTCTTAATAAAGCTATAATCCCTAATATATACCCCTTACTACTATAATAAGATATTATTAAACGCCTTTATAATAAACTATAGATTACTATAGTTAACGCTCGATCCTTCTTCTATTAATTTCTTATTAAGAAGGAATATTAAGATTAATATACTATAATTAGCTACTAGGGATAAGAACGCTTAAAGGTAGTACTTATAGGTTTCTATAATTCGCTTGCTTATACTTAACGCGTTATAAATAGACTCCTATAACTATATAAGGAATATACCTATATATTTATTAATAATATTATTATCGCCTCGAAGGACCTTAATATCTACCTTAAGTACCTTAATACGATTCTTAAACTCTTTGTAGATATTAGACTCTTACTTTTAATAAAGAAGTCGTTTATTAGATATCCTTCTATTAAGCTACTTAGCTTTATTATTAATACCTTTAGACTATTAGATACTTAAGACTATATTAACGCTATTAAGAAGATTAAGTACCCCTATAACCTCCGCTAGCTCGAATATTAGATAGGCGTAACTAGTTTTCTATAATATGTAATACTACGCTATAGTTATTATATTTAACTACTCTAATAATATAAAACTACGTTATTTACCTAAGCCTAAGCTTAAGGGAAGGATAAAGGCGCTATAAGAAGGCTCTTCTATTAAAAAATAAGTTTTAAACCTATACTAGAAGAAGTAGCTAGCTTTAATAATATTAAGGACGCCTTAATAGTAGATAACGCCTTATTCTATTATAACCCTAATAAGTAGTTATTTATATAGCTTAACTTATTAAAGGAATATAGATACTCCGCGCTAATCTTCTAGCTAGCTAACTATATTAAATAGAAACCTTATAACTCTATTAAGTATACTAATATATATCTAATTACCTATATTAGTAAGGCCCTTAACTAAGCTAAATAAAAGTATTAGCCTACTAAACTTAAAGTTACCTACTTAGTATAAGTAGTAAAGAAGTATTAGCTAATACTACGTTTATCTAGATAAGACCCTATAATAATACTTACTAACTATTTAGTAACGCATAATATTATTAAATAAACGTCGCTATAGTTAGAGGATAAGACGAGGTCTAACTTATAACTTATATTATTATTAGAATATCTTAGCTAGTTCTCCCTAGTATATTATTATATTCCTAGAATATTAAATATTATAGCGGATACGTTATTACACCTACTTATAATAGAAATCCCTATTAAAAATATTAGAGAACTCGATAAGATATAGGATAATATACTAATAGGTATTAACTTTATAATAGAAGTATCTCTTAATAACGACTTTAAGGCTAAGCTTATCTAATTATATACTAACTCTAAGTCCTAGAGTAGAGTATATAAGATACTCTATAAAAAGGTAGATAATATAGACCTTAACTTCGTTATATATAATAGTCTTCTTTATTATATTAACCCCTATATTAATAAATAAAGGCTCTGCGTCCTAAAAGAGTTAGTAACGCTTCTTATTAAAGAAGCTTATAATAACTACTATTACTTTAGTAAGGAATAGGCGTAGAGAGCTATTAATAAACACTTTTATATACTACGTCTTAAATAATAAGTTAATAATTACGTAGCTAACTACCTATAATATAGAACTATAAATATAGAACGTTAACTACTACTTAGCGCGATATAGCCAATATTAATACTAGCTATTCCTTTCTATATAATTACTATAGACTTTATCGTTAGACTTCCTAAAATACCTTTATAGTATTTAGGCTATAAAGTAGAGAACTTCCTACTTCTTAATATAGTACTTAGTATAACTAATAAGTTCTCTAAAGCAACTCTTCTTATCCTAGGTTACTTAATATATACTACTAAGATCTAGGGATACCTCCTTCTTTATAACCTCTAGTATAATAACTAGGGAATACTAAAAGCTATTATATCTAATTATAACTAAAAGTTCCTTTTAAAGTTTTAAACCGCACTATAAGTCGAATTATATACTAAATTAAGATTCTTAATAGTATATTATCTATAAACCGATAGTATTTTAGAATATAAAAATTAAACTATCGAACTAGCTATTTATTACTTTCTTAACCTTATTAATAATAACTAGGTAATATTACTACTAAGCCTCTAATGTAACCTTAATAACGCCTACTTATAAGTTATAAACTAAATCCTATATAGTAAAAACACTAATAACGCGTTAAATATCTTAGGTAATACTAACCCTAAAATAAACCGTGAAATCTTCTAGGAGGAAGCGAAAATTTTAATCGTAGTAGCCTAGCTATATATAAAGGAACGGTATAATAAAAAATATTATTTTATTACTTTTAAGCTAGGTAACTAGGTATATATATAGCTAGGTATTAGGATATTATCTACTAGGATAACTAAACCTAAAGTATAGCTACTAGTATATTCTATTTAAGGTCCTTAAACGCGTTAGTAAGTTAGTATACCGCCTCGATATTCTACCTAATATAAATATTTACCTAGTTATATCTATTATCTAACTTATACTAGTACTAGCCCCTAGTAGTAACTTATTTAACTATTAAGATAACTACTAAGGCCTAGTTAATATTAAGGAAGATAATAATATTTATTAGCTTAAAGTATATAAGTATTTTAAGATCGAAAGCATTCTTAAGAAGCGAACCCTCGCGCGAGGAAAGGTATAATATCTAATTAAATAGAAAGGTTACCTACTAATATATATTATTAAGATAGATAAAGACGCTATAAACGCGGATAAACTTATTACTATATTTAAAAGTAAGGAATAAGAAATAGAATAGCTCTATAGATAGGTATAAGCTTAGAGACCTATCTAATAGGGTATTAAACTAGTATTAGAGCCTAGTAAAAGACTACTAAGACGCTTAAGAGGAAGGCCTTATAAGAACCTAGTAGAATAATATAATATATATTATAAATAAGGAATATACTACTTAAAGCGCCTTAAATAGATAACTAGACTATAAAGAGTATTATAACTAAGGCCTTATTATAAAATAAAGATATTTAGTATGCTTAGCGCGTCTAAGAACTTTACCCTAATAATAGCGATATTTATATCTATCCTATTAGTGAAGGTAACTACGCCTATTATACCTTCCCTCTTAAAGTCCTTCTACTCTTAGTACTATAAGAACCTTATAAACGTAACCGCCCTCCTCGCTAGAAGGTCGATCCCTACTCTTATTTAACTAATATGAAATATTAGCGCTTAAGTATATATATATAAAATAAATTTACGTTACTAAGTAACCCTACTAGTTATTACTACTGCCTTCGCCCGCTTAGTATTAAGCGTATTTTTCCCTCTATATATATATTTAGCTAAAGAGCGTTAATACCTTTAACCCCATTACTATACTATTATTATACTTATATATCTCCCTTTATTACTATTATCCTTATCTAGACGTTAAGGAATCTTACTAACGCTCTATATTATCGTGCGCTTAGTACTACTAGAGTAACCTATATTATATATACCTAGGTATTATATTACTATAAATAGATAACGCTCTAAATATAAAGACGCTAAGTATATTACCCTTAACTATATTCGCTACTACCTACTTAACGTTAAGATCCCTTATAATAAGCCTAGATATTATATTTATAACTAAGAAATCTTTAAGCATACCCTTAACTAAGAGACCTAATATTATAGAACTAGTTATAATATTTCTAGTACCCTATTTATTATCTACCTAGATACTAATACTTACCTAGTTACTTAACTGCTATTTATAAACTAAATTAAGTTCTATTACTAATTTCCTAATGCTATCTTAAACCTCGAGTAGCTATCCCTCTATAATATCGCATAGAACTCCCTTAAATATAACCTATACTATACTACTAATATTACTAATATACCTATTTCTATTAATTCTAGAGAAGCCTTAAGTAGAGATAATAAACCTATTACTACTAAATATAATTAAGCTAATAAAACTATTAATACTAATTAGCCTAAACTATCCCTTAATACTAGCTAATCTAACTAAGCTACTAACGCTACTAAATACGTTAAACCTTAACTATTAACTAATATTATTATAACTAGTACTAGATTAACTCCTATTACTTAGAATAAGATTAGTAAGATAGCTACTCCTAAGAGGCAAGCTACTAGTATTAGCACCCCTAATATAATAGATATTATTAAGGCTATTAAGGGAATATAAGCCTATAGTAAACGTATTAGCTATATCTCCGTGCTACTTAATAGATATAAGGAGACCTAGATCGCCCTAACTATAGCGCTCTCTAAGGGTTATATTACTAATACTAGCGCTATTACCCTTAACCTAGGCTAATTTATTAAGTTAGCTACTAATAAGTTTAAGTTTATTATAGCAACTATTCCCTAGGGATTAATATAAGAGAGCCCGGGCTTCCTTAGCCTAAAGTAATACCTTATTACTAGGTTATCTACTAAGTATATAGTATTAACTACTAGCCTAGAGGATCGCCTTAATATTAATCCTTCCTCTAATATTAGCCCCTTTAATACTATTAACGCGCCTAGCTCCGCTAAGATACCTAATACTACTACTAGTATTAAAAAGATCGTTATTATAAACTAGTAATCCCGTACTTATATTACTAGCCTCTATTACCTTACCCGTTCCTATATAAAGTTCCTAACTACTTAGGAGGTAATTAATATATACCTTTAGCGCCTCTATTTCTTTAATATAACTAACCTTATTACTACTTACTATACTAAACGCCTTACCCTATATATACTTATCTAAAATAGCTCGATTATCTTTAGTCTATATATATATATCCGCGCCCTTAACTTATTTATAACTAAATAAATTATAAGTAACCCGGGGTTTAGCGCTATATCGCTATTCTTTATTATTAAGTAGATACTATGATACGAGTTTCTTAATATATATACTAAGGATAATACTTATATTAGTTAGGCTATAGTTAATAGTAATAACTTAAGCGCTATCTATACTCTCTTAGACCTTAATAACCCTAAGGCTATAGATATAGCTAACTTTTAGTATAAATACGCTGCTAACCTTTAAAGCCTTCGCGCTAATATTACCTCCCTTATTACCTCGATCGTTATAATTAAAAATAGTAGTATTACTAAGGCGTACCCTAAGGTTAGTAATAAATCTCGCTACTTATTCCTAGAGTAATATAGGGATAATACCTAACTAGTTACTACTTATAATATTAGTATTAACTAACTCCTAGTTATAGCTAAAGAGATTATTAATAATAAGGATAAGGATTACCCCGACCTCTTGAAAATAGCTAATACTACGCCTAAGACTCCCTTAGCCTAAAGTAGGATATAATAAAATATATAGAATAGAAAGGAAATAAGGTTATATATAGTTACTTATATATAATAGTATAGCTCTATTTACTAGTACGTTGCTATAATAGGAGGTATAAATCAAATTTTATACTATATATCGTAGTTAACCCCTTTTTCTTCTTATATAGGTAATTAATACTAAACGCGCTTAGCGTAGTTATCCCGCTTAAGGGCGTCTAATACGTTTAATATATTAAACGTACCTAAACGCGTTAACCCTTATAAAAGGGCTTATCGCCTTTAAGGAAAAAACCTTCGAAATTCATAGAATTTTCACCTATATTTTTCGCCTACTACGTGGACCGTATTATATTCTTACGAATCTTAAATCTTCGTCCTCCTATTCTATAGTATCCCTTAGTTATATTTATATACGATGTATGAGTTATAAAAAATAGATACTTATATAAACTTAGGATATAGAATATAAAAGTTGCTTTATTATATATAGTTTCGTTTTCCTTTATATTTATAAAAACTATTAGGTTATCTATCCCGATATCTATTAGGGAGTTATTTTATATATCGTGTTATTCTAATAATTAGGGATAATCTTAATCGTTATTATTAGTTAGATTAGGGTAAGTCCTTTCGTCTAGTCGGGTATAGTATAATTATTATTTATTTAAGTAGTATAATTATATATCGTGATGCTATTATTATTCTATAGTTGTATAGATTCTTATAGTATTACGTCGTAGTTAGTCGATTTATCTATATTAGATAGGTTATAATTAGTTATTAACTTATTACTAGTTAGGTCGGGCTTATTATTAACGCTAGTAAGCTCCTATGAGATCGTGTTATTATTATTAGTTATAGTAGTCTATCTATTGTTCGAGTTAGGTTAGTTATATATTAATCTAACGTATTATAGAATTAGAAGATGATTATAAATAGGTCTATTTCTAACTTTATTAAGTAAAGTAAATATATCTTAAATAGTTTAGTTTATTTAGTTCTCGTTCTAACACTATTTTCCCTTTATAAGTAACCTGCCTTTATAGATTACTACTAAGATATAGATATTAGTAATTATTAGGTTAATTCCCCATCCTAGGGCCTTATTAATACGTTTATATACTAAATAGCGTAACTAGTCCTTATTTATAATAATTAATTCTAGGATTCTATTATTAAGTATATTAGAAATTAATAGTTTCTCGGATAGTAAGAGTATAATATACTTATAGTTATAGTTAAAGACTTCTATAATATAGTTAAGTATAGCCTATTAATCGGGTTAGTAACTACTAGTACTAAGTATCATGAATTTTAGTCCTTAATAATACTTTGATCTAAGTTCCTTATTAGCTAATAATAGAACTTATATAGAATTTTTAGATCTTAGATATTATATTATCTTCTTAGATTAGATAGGCTTAGTCGCGTTTATATTTAGCTTATAATATTGTTATTTTCTTGCTTTAACGCTTCTTTTTATATCCTAGTTAGCAGGGTCTTAGTTAGGAGCGTTAGAGATAATATTAGTATTATCTTAGGTATCTCTAGTATTATGCTTACGAAGTTATTATTATTATTACTACTTAAGTCGCTTCTATTAATACTTCTATTATCTATAGTTATCTCTTATACTATCTTTATTAGCTATAAAGTCGTCCTACTCGTTCTTATCTATATAGTTATAGATATCCTCCTATAGGGACTTATCTAGACTAGAGTTTAATTTTAAGATAGTATTAAGGTTATATATAGTATTATTACCTACCTCGTCTTATAGTTTCTTTATTCCTTTAGTTATAATAATATTAAGCGCAGCTTCCTCTAGTTTATTATTATTAGTATAATCCTTTCTAGGTTTAGTAGTCTCGTTAATAATTATCTTATTAGGTTAGCGCTCGTTAGGTTTATTAGCTACTAAGCTATCCCTAACCTTAGCTAGGTTAGGAGTATTAGCTATAATATATATTATATATATTAGTATTTAAATATAATATTAAGCGAAATAGGGAGGTTATTCTAAGGTTAGTAGGGGAGGGACCTATTAAAAGATTTATATAGGAGTAAGGAAGGAATTTAGAGGAAATGATAGCTTTAGTAAATTTAAACAGTATAATATAGCTATTATAAAGGAATAATATAGGGAAGGTAGGTATAAAGGTTTAAAATATTAAATTCGTTTTAATTTATAGAAAGCGTATAGGAGTTAAGATATATCCCTACCTAGTTAGGCTATCTATTTATAAAATTCTAGGTTATTGGTTTAAATAAGGTATTTAGTAACTAGCCTATTAGTTTAGGTCGTGAGGATATATCTATCTAAAGTTATTTATTATTTATATTCGTTATCTAATCCTATAGGTTAGACTAGGTATTATATTATTCTAGCTTTTATAATATAGGATTATATAACTTATTAGGGAATATTAGTTAGAATTATTAGTCCTAGGTATAGTAGTTATCTGCTAAAAATATCTATTAGCAGTATTGGCTCTAGATAGTTAATAGATATAACGTCGTATATCCTAGCGTAGTCTAGTAGTTAAAGTCGGTATACTAGTTATCTTACTCGCTCTAATATTATATATAGCCTAGCGTATTATTACTTATATTTCCATCCGAGGGAATTAGCTTAGGGGTTTAAGTACCTGCGATATAGTTATAATATAACTCTCTTGTAACGCTTCGGGTGGTGTGCCGCAGCGATGCAATAACCAATTGCGCTACATGCGCAAAAGATCCGCTATTCCGCGCACTTCGTGCCGGATATGCACCACACATACGCTTATATAGGCTAGCCGCGTCTAGTCTCTTATAATTACCCCCCTCTCTAGGCTACTTAGTCCCTTAAGTGGATACTAGAGATAAGATAGATAAGTATATATAGACCCCGAGGTCTATATAACTAACGTCGCTATGTACGCACCCTCTAAGCCTAACTTAGGACTATGCTAGTATATAGCCCTACTATCTGCTATTAATATACTATAGCAGGCGGGATTCGAACCCTAACCTCTATATAGCTAAAAGGGCTAAGTCCAGGAGACCCACGAAGTGCGCGGAAAATTGTAACGCTTCGGGTAGTATACTATAGCGATATAATAACTAATTACACTATATATATAAAAGATCCGCTATTCCGCGCACTTCGTGCTGGATATGCACTATATATGCGCTTATATGGGCTGGCTGCGTCTAGTCTCTTATATCTCTATCCTATTTTAAAAACCTTAGGTAATTATTTCCTATTATAATAGGACTTAGTTTATATTACTACTATTGCTATTGTATTATATGCTTATAATTAACTATATAGGCTAGCTAGAATATAGTTAGTATAGCTAGTAACGAGGTCTGCGGTATCGTTCGGAGTAAAACTAAGTATAACCTCGTTAGGAGTTTATCTCGTAGTTATAGATTTTAAATTATTAATTTCGAATTATAATCTAGGTAGTACCTTATCCTATATATTAGGACTACTTATAGCTATAATATAAATACGTAGGGCGGACTTAATTATTAAATTAGTTTACTCGCTTTATCTATTAGTTTATAGATAATAGGCTATAGAATATCATAGTTTTATCCTAAGTTATATCTATATATATTTTTCTATATTAGATAGAAATTTTAGATCTTAGTTACTAAGTATAATTTTAGGGAGACCCTAGTTATAATAAAGTAGGAATTCTAATAGTCTATCTACTTACTACTAAGTAGTATTGGTTTTTCTCCTAGGTATTAAGCTAATTTATTTAGAGAGTTTATTAGTAACTAATATAATATAATTATATTCGTTCCTTATTATAAGTAAGCCTAGGATAGAATTAATAGTAATTATATAGTATAGGTATAGGGGTAGTAGAATTAGTTATATGCTATTATATAGTTAGGAGGTGCGGATCTTATATATTACGTATTTAGGATATCCTACGAGGAATCGTTTTAGTTATTAGATGAGGTATGGGATAAAGTATCCTACTAGGGAGTGAAGTAAGTTATTATATCCTATATAATTATTACTATAGATAGTATAAAAGACATCCGGTTAATAGTTCCATAGAACGTATAATTAGTAATATATACCTAACGTCGTTTTCTATAAGAGGCTATTATATATATAAAAAGGTAAGTTAGCTCTATTATTATATTCTAGGGCTAGGTTCTTTTATACTATATCTAAGATTAGCTTTAGTACTAGGTCGGATTAATATCTATTAGCTATCTTTCTATAGAAGTTAGGGTTAGTACTAAGTAATATCGTGCTAGTACTATCCCGCATAGCTAGCGGGGTTAAGTCTAGAGTTATTATATATAGTAACTAGTATAGGGCTAGATTATTATTAGTAATAAACGCAGACTATACCTATACCTATATAGCCTATTCCTCAGGTATATTATTAGGAAGGATATTAAGTCCGCTATAGTTAGGTTCTAGGTTATTATTACTTTTATTAGTTAGGAGTTAAGATAGGGCGTTGGGGATAATATATTCTTTACCAAGCTTATAAATAATTACTAATTTAAACTAGCTAGTATATTCTATAGCTCTTATTAATTTCTTATTATTTATACTAGCTATTATAGTAAGCGCGATATTAGTCTATCTTAATAATCTAAGAATAGCTAAGTAGTTAGTAATAATATATATTAGATATTAAGAAGCTATAATCTACTACTTATACTTCTTTAGGACCTAAATAAATCCTAAGATCTCTATCTCTATTAGCTAATATTTCTTCTTAATACGAGAGAGAGTTTATAATAAGTAGGAGATAGGTTAGATAGAGGTTTAGACTAGTACTATTATTACTTTTCCTTAATTATCTATTACATATTATAGAGTATTAGGATTAACGTGATATACTATTACTCTATTCCTAGTAGCTAATATATTAAAGTTAATAAATGGTAATCTAGTTAGGTCGATGTAATAGACTTTAGTATATTATAATAGGGCAGTCTTAACTCATTCAAATAATAATCGTTCCACGTTAGTTAGGGCTAGGTTAATTATTAATACTTATTTCTTTTATCCAGGGTCTTTACTAGTAATATAGAGACTATCCTTATTTATTCGTTATTTAAGAAGTTTAGTTTTGCGTTATTTAAGTAGTTTAATAATCTTAGCGTATCTAGGGATAATATATTAGAGGTAACTATAAAGTCTAATAAATATTTCTAAGTTATATAGGGTTATTAGGTACTTAATTCGTTTTATTACGTCTAGTTTTTCTATAGTTATAGCTAAACTAAGAGTATTAATATATTATCCTAGTAATATCATACTAGGGAAGGCGATATAAGTTTTAGAGGGCCCGATGCTAATATGTCTTAGTTTAAGGAGTAATAGTAGTTATTACAGGTTAGCTAGGTATTCTTTATATATATTAGATATAAAAACTATATTATTATAGAAAGACTGAATATTAGTACTATTAAATAAGATATCTATTTATTATTAGATATAGGCGTTAGAATTCCTATACCCTATAATTATATAGTTAAAGGTATATTAGCTATCAGGGGTAATAATTATAAAGGCGCTATCTAATTCTAGATAAACTCGCTATTAGTAGTAAAATAAACTTGCGTTTATAATAGTAATATATTTTTTATCTTTTTCTATAGCTATAATATCGTCTTATGATTATATAGGGTAGCTATTAGGTAAAGTAATCTTATTTAGAGCTTAGATATTAATTCCTATATAGCCCTTTTTCTATTTCCTATTAACTTCGCGCTAGACTACGAATACTAGAAACGAGAATAGTACCTATTTTATTATATAGTATAACTATCCTTATTATTATAATTTCGTTACTATATCTTATATTACTTTACGTTTAGGTATACTAATATTATAGATCCTTTAGGTCTTAGGGAGCTAGCCTTCCTAACCGGATTTTAGTAGCACTTAGAGCTATTAATCCTATAGAAGGTTAGTAAAGCTAGTATCCTAGAATATATTAGCAAACTTATTAAGAATTTATAAGAAGCTATTAGCTCTACTATTACTATTATAAACTATTATCCTTAGTATATATCTTTATATTATCTCTAGGTTATTAGCTTTAATAGGTTTAAAGCTAGATAAATATTCTCTAAAGAGCCTATTAGGTGCTATAATGCCTACGCTTACTGCGATATCTGCTACTTCTTTAGCGACGTTCTAGTAGTAAGCCTCGTTATTAAGCGATACTAATATCCTAATATATATATTATGCGGGATAAATATAGGTTTATTAGATTTATTAGTTATGATAATATAATAGATATTATAGTTAGCTAGTAATATATGTGCGGAGAATCTATTAAAAGATGCTAGCTTAAATAGGAGGTCTTCCCTAGCGTTTTAAACGTAGTATATAATAGGTAATAAGGTAGCTATTTTTAGTTATAATATAATTATAGTAGCTAATCGGATAGTTACCTTAATTAGAGGTCGGGTTCTAAGTTTACCTCTAATTAGTATTATAACTTTATATAAGTTAATATAAGCTATGGATCCTAAAAGCTTGAAATCGATCTTCTCTAGGATTAATATGTTAGTACTAACTAATATATTAGCCTATAGACTATTTACTAAGGAAACCTCTCGTTTAAAGTATATGAAGGTCGGGTAATTATTAGACATACTGCGGATATAGAAGGGAAAAGTAATATATTTATTATTAGAGTAGTAGTTTATACTAATTCCTCGTATTAAAAGTAGTTATACTTGTTTTTAGATCTATAATTACAGAAAATATTTTTAAGCTATTATTAGTCTATAAGTAATTAGCTATATCCTATATTTCTATATACTTCTTATCCTATTATATCTTTAAAAGAGGTTATAATAATTATATATAGGTAGGTATATTATTATACTCTAAAGCTAGTTCTAATATCTTTAGTTATATCTATTATAGAAGTAATAATTAGAATTATAGCCTAAGTCGGGTCTAAGTGGTCGCGTTATTTATTAGTAGGGTCCTTAGTTATAGATTTAATATTATTAGAATAACTCTTTTTCTACTATCTTATATATAAGATTTAGGGTTAAGTAGCTCGTTTACTTTTAGGTTAGTATCGGCTAGGGTAGGGGTTTCTAATATATCACACCTAGCTCGGGTAAGTAATAGAGTATATTATTAGATTAGTACTTAATACTAGTTATATAAATATATAAATAGTTAGTTACCCGAGGAGAATTCTTATTTATATATATTATATCAATAGGTTATAGCGGGGGTAGTATAGAAGAATACTACGTTAGCTACTAGTAGAACTAGATAATAATCTCTATTAGGTGCCTCCTCGTCCTAGATATTGTCTGCGTTATTAAAGTCTTAAGTCTCGAATAATAAGTAGGGCTCGTCCTATATTATAATATTATACCCTCAATCGAAATTATTTATAGCGTTATTATAGTTATTCTATATATTAATAACTTCTTTGGTATAGTATATAGTGCTATATCTTAGCTATTAGATCGGTTTCTAGTTAGCGTGCGATTAAAAATAGTTCTTATCTCCTTGCTAGATATTATTATATCTTTAATTCTAGCCTTGTAGCGTTAGGCTAGGTTAGTTAAGTGCTGCGTTCTGGTATTAGTAGAATAGATATTGCTATAATTAATTATAGCTATTATAACCTAGTCTAATTCAGTTACCCGCACTATACTAATTATAATAGGGGACTAGCTATAGAGAATTATTTTTATATAGCTTCGGTATTAGTATATAGGTATTATATTATTATCTATACTAGTAATTACCTCTACCCTGCTAAGATTAGTAGTAGCGTTTTCCTATATTAGTAGCGTACTAGTTATATTCTAGATATCTAGTAGGGTAGGGTACTAAGTATATCCCTAGTATTAATCCAGCTAAGAAGGCTTATAATATTAACCTAGCTACTTTATCTATAGTATTCTATTATAGGCTAAAGGTAGTAGTTAGATATTAGTTATATACTATTTAGATAAGTATGCTTTCCCTAGCATTAATATAGTTAAGAAATTAAGCTAGAGTTATTATTAGACTAGGTTTATCTAGCTAGGACTAGATTTAACTATTAAGTAATTTAAATATAATATAGAGCTATATATAGAGATCTTAGATTTCTATATTTTAGGTATCTTAAATTATAATTTAGATATAGGGTTAGATAGTAAATCCTCTAGCGAGGTTAGTAATTATTAATCATTAGCTATAGAGGGTCTATAAAGTAACTAATAAATCTTGCTTAAATTATTTATAGAGTATATTAAGTAGCTACTAGATCGGGCTATATAATAGTCCTAACCTTTTAAGCGTAGTTGACTTAGTTATATACTAAGCTAAAGTAGTGCTAAGTAGGTATAATAACTATACCTCTTTAATAGCTAGTTCTCTATATATATTAGCTAGATATTATAATCTATTATAGAAAATATAGATACTAGTATAGATAGTATACTTAGTTCTACTAGTATTACTATATTAAGATAGGTTATATACTATTAGGTTAAAATATCCTATATCTTCTGCGCATAATAGTCCTTAGGCTAGATTCGGGTTAGGTAAATTCTCACGCCCTTAGGGAGGTTAATTCTACTAAGGGAGTTCGTTCTATATAGATAATATTATAGTAGTAACTACCCTTGCTATAATATTAGCTAGTATCTCTATTATTATAGCTATAGGAGCGGGTAGTAAATCCTATAGGTAGTTATCTCCCGCGGGGTTTCCTTTGTTATTATCTATTCATGAGCTCGATACTAGGTACTAGTAGCAAGTCTATAAGTCGGGTTTTATTAAAGGCGTTAGTTAGGCCTAATAAACTATTAGTTAGTAGGAAGTAATCTAGTCCCTTATTATACTAGGTTTTAGACTACTATAGTATAGTTAGTTTAGTAGAGAATAGGGGTTAGTTAGGAGTAATAAAGGTAGCTAGGTTATATCTTATACTATATTAATAGGTTAGATATAGTTAGAGTACTTCTTTATACTATAAGGTAACTGCTATATAGGTATTTTAAATACCTCTCTTCCCTTCGAGGTATTTAATAAGGAAGTTAGGTTTAATTAATTTGCTATTAGAACTATTATAAAAGTCCTTATTAAGACCCTTATAATAAAGTAAAATAAGTACTTAATATTAGTTATTATTAGTTACCTTTTCTATAATAGGATAGCTAGGATATATATAGTAAAAACGTAGTAGTTATCTTGCTTTTAAGAGAGTAGATATAGGGAACTTAG
The DNA here is from genome assembly GCA_036785755.1 of Colletotrichum ledebouriae. NCBI lineage: Eukaryota > Fungi > Ascomycota > Sordariomycetes > Glomerellales > Glomerellaceae > Colletotrichum > Colletotrichum ledebouriae. The sequence continues at coordinate 36,378 of JAVHLU010000195.1, read as the reverse complement.
ATAGCTAGATATCTAATACTCCGGGGTTATATTATTATAAGTTATATATTAGGTGAAGTTAAATTAGGTAGCGAGGTTAACTATATACTATTAAACGAAGTGGTAATAGTTTAGTATTAGGAAAATTTATAGTTTAATATAGTAGTTAGTAGAGGTAAATAGTATTATAATTCTAATAGTAGCTTAATATTATAGTAGAATTTTAATAATAAGATTAGTAGTTATTTCATTAACTAGGGTTGTGCTACTAGGTTGCTACTACTAGTAGGGTCAGGTTATATATTATATAAGTTCTTATATTATCTAGTCTACCTAGTAGAAACCTCCTAATGTGGGGGCGTCGTGTGGCGTCGTGTGGCAAAGATATTCAAATTCGGCTAGGTATCTAAGGTACCTAGGATAGAGCCAGTGCGCTTTTATAGCCAATCGATAAGCTCAGATAATGAGAACCATCGGGATCCGTGCTCGTTTCTAGCGCTTCAAGCGCCCAAGTTAAGCGAAATCTATAGAAAGTTTGAGGGGGCAGCTGTCTAACTTATAACCCCGTCTCCATAGTAGTGTTCCGAAATTTCTGCTTTTTCTAAAAAAAGCAGTGCTTTTATATTAGCTAAAAAAAGCAGGAAAAAACTGCTTATTAATAGCGCTAAGCCTAATTCAGACTACTAAAGGTTATTCCAATCTAATATAACTACCTACCTTAAAAAAATTACTTAAGTTTTAAAACTTCCTATTTATATATCTAAATCTATATACTATAAAAGCGTAAATAATAGGAATTAAACCTATAAGCTCTTATATATATAGTATTAGTAGTATAATATATATAACTAATTACTATACTATATAGTACTTAATTAATAGGAATGTAAGTAAATAATTATAAACTATATACTTATTATTCTTAGGGTCTTAGTTCTTAAATATCCCTACTTTCTATACCTTGCCCTATATATATACCTACCTAGTTAGGCTTAGGGCGCCTACTTTTAGCTAATTAGAGGCCTTAGCGAGGCCTAAGCGAGATATGCTTGCTTAAGCCTAAAAAAGCAGTGCTTTGCTTTGCTTAAGCCTAAAAAAGCACGGGGGTGCATTTGCACCTTCGGAACCCTACTCCACAGTCGAGACGATGTCAGCCGGGCGCAATGTTTGCGCCGTAGTCTGTATTGCTTGAACGGAATTAGCTACAGCGAGTCGGTCACGCGTCATTGGTCGCAGTTAAAGACCAGCTTCAAAAACGCATACCCTGGTCTCAGTATCGACGAGAACAAGGACCATGACTCCGATAGCTACGTCGAGCGCGATAGAGACGCAATTGACGACCAACACGAGCCTGTTTGAGAGCTCTGCGAGCGGCAACGATTTACAAGATACAAATGGCCCAGATGGCGACCCGAGTCATTACACTCCCCCGACCTCGTTTCGCCCCTGGGCTTTGGCAAACGTCCATCGTCAAGTTCTCTGCCTCGCGGTCGCTGAAGATTTCAAAACCAACCTACCCTGTCTATAAAACACAAGAGATCCAACCGCCTCAATTCAATGTCCAGGCTATACAATGCTTCACCCGCTCTTTTTTTGCTTTCTCTCTGTGCGCACTATTTTCGCTTGTAGCCGGATCGCTGCTGCCGCCTGCAAGTCTCTCTACAGACTGCTTCCAAACCAAGAAGATCTTCTACCAGAACTACTCCAAGCTTTTGACCTGGCACCCACTTATCCCGACGAGGGAAACTACCCACTATCACCGTTGCGGCGGTTGAAGTTTGCAATCAGATCTCGTACGTTTGCGAATCACCGTCGCCGCTACTTTCTTTGTGTGGTTACGTCTCGCGACATTGACTGACCGACCCTCTTTTCCAGTACACCCCGACGCCTGGACGAACGCAAGAAGGCCGACTCACAAAATCAGCAATCCCAAGTCTAACGCTTCTTCATTTCCTCTTGCTGCCAGCAAGGGTCTTTCTGCTTCGCCCGGCAATAACGTTACAGAGTCTAAGTGGAATACCCAGTCATGCTCCACAAATACGATGGTCTACCCAGCTCCGTCAAAAGCCAAGGTGCCACAGCTCAATCTAACTGACGATTCTGAGAAGCCCAACAAACCTACCGCGCGTCAGTCTAGTGTTGTCTCCCATGGCAGCGTTCCGACAGAACTCCCAATCCGCCTCGACCTTTAAGGCAGCTTCTGTGACGCCGAGGCTGCAGACTTTACCTCCGATAAAAACTCCGTCAACTCCAACCACAAGGCAGATCCGGGCTCGGGCTCTCGAAAGACAGGCGCACGACACTTCCTTCTGGATTACAACAAGACGCTAAATCCAGGGTGCACTTTCCAGCCGAATTTGCGCCTGTTCGCCGACTCTTTAACAGTTCAGAGCACCACGATATGAAGGAATACTATTGTACTTTGCTGGCTAAGTCGCACAAAGCCAAAAATCCTCCATCTGAATACTGTACTGAGAATGACTGTGCCATGGAAGGACCAGTGGGTAAAGGCCGGCGCGCTACGATTATGCAACATCGATACATCGATAGCGAGCCTTGAGAAGGCTTGAAGCGCTTATGGGAGAAGTGTGATGTAGAAGAGGAAGCTGAAGTCCATCAGCCGTTCAAGTCCGCGCGTGCGTGTCTCACAGATGCGCGTTTCTGTTCCTAGAGATCTGAGGCTCCCGAAAAGCTCTCAGAGCCATAAATACTAGAGCTTAATAAAAACCTCGGGAACCGTTCGTCTGGCTGTGATCATTAAATATGTGAATGACGTATGGGTTATGCCCAACGCCTTACGATGCTCCTTTTGATTCCGCAAGCTGGGTTGGAGGTCTAGCTTAGATTACTATAGGCTTCGTTTGCGTTGATACGGATCTTTAACGTCGGGAATGTGAAGGTTGTAGCCCTTTGATGGGTGTCTGTCCTACCCCTGCGCTGTCTATCCATTCTGAACCCCGCCTTCCCCTTGAGCTTTAGACCTCATCTTCTTCGCTAAGCCGAGTGATGAGGGACCGACTTTGAATGGGGCGGTTGCCACTAGCACACTGGGTCTTAAGCGGATGGGGGTTTTCGGAAAATGAGCACTGGGTTCCCGCTTCTTCACGATCTGGTAGTCGTTATTTGTAGATGGGAGCGCCTTCACATGAAGGCTAATCCTAAACCGCCCGCATTTGTACGTGCGCGTGAATATCAGGAGAACGCTCCCAGAAAGGAGGGCGTCCTTCATGGGGTGTGCTTCCCGACATCCATAGCGTCGAGGTCCAACGCTCATTTATGGGCTTGATCGAAGTGTCGGCAGGTAGTTGGCATGTATGGTCTGGCGTTGCTGGGCTCTCGCTCCCGTGTCTGGAGGTGGCACTAAGTGGAGCGGCGTTACTCGCCTTCTCCCCTGCAATCATATGATCCCATTGATCTGCGCGACATCCAACGGTCAGAAGTTTAGCTTGATAGCGGGAGATCCACTATACCCCGTGCAGTCTACTACTCTCCTACCTGTACCTTTCCTAATGTGACAACTCCGAGATCCGTACGTGGCAAAGATCTATGGCCTCTAAGAGGTGTCTAATGTGGAACACCTAGCAGCGGAACATATTGGCGTAGCCTGGCTGGAGACAGTGCAAATCAGAGCGGCCCTAATGTGAGAGGAGGCTTGGAGCGGGAGCGAGGTATTCGACTTCATCGAAGTAAGAATCCTAGTGTTCGCGCATGTGCCCCGGTTCCTTGATAGTGACTCCACGTTTGCTAAATAATGGACGGGAGCACCTATGCGCGCTCCCATGCAGATCGGCCTCTAGGCAACGTGCAACCCTTGCCTTCTTCACGTTCTTATCCAGCATCTTTGCTTCTGGTATCACCACTCCCAACTTCAGTGTCCATTAGAGGTGCGGTTAGTCGGATGTGCCCGGAGGTATTGGACTTCAGATTCAAGTCAAGGGGAGTGATGGGTGGTGCAGAGTCGTCGCAGCGGGAACGTAGTGTCCGTGACACAGCCTGTCGAGTGCGTGTGCAGAGAGTAGGTTTGTGTGAGGAGAAGGACAGTGGGCTGAATGCAGCAAGAGTTGTAATTCGTCGATGTCGATAGGACAGATGCTGAGGAGAGACATGCTGTTAGCTCAGTGTCCGTCACAGGTTTGAAGGGTATTGGGGTGGCCGAATGTCCTGTCTAGTGGCCTCAAAGGTGCCCACCGGTAACGTAGGAATGCCAGGCGCCGTTGCCTGCACGGACATGGCGACCAGGATGGGATGGAGAAGAGACGTCGCGAGGAGGGAGACGTCAATGCCGACTTCTTGACTTTCCTCGCCGAGGCTACGGCAAGTGCCGCAAAACTTTCAAGTGTTAGATGCGGCGGAACGGGGAGTTTGCCGGTAGTGGTCGCTTGTCGGTCTTGTTTTGGCGCGGCTGGAGTAGGCTCTAACGTTTGAGGGCTGGTGACGGTGTATTACGGAACACCGAGACAGGGAGGGCGGCAGTGGTAAATGGAGTGGTGTACTTGTTGCGCATGGCGAGATGTTGAAAAGGGCGAAAGCAAATCCTGGTTGCGCGACGAATGGCAATTTTTGCTGAATCTAGCTGCGAAATAGTCTGTCAGGAAATTTAGTGTATGAAAATTCCATGTGTGGAGTTAGCGAGCTGGCGAACCCGATATCGCATCTCATCAGCAATGCATGAACATACCATGCACCGTCTCTACTTTGTATAGAGCAGTCTACCAAGCTCGCCGAGCTGTGTTATTAAGAGCTGCCGCCAAAGCCCCACGAATACGGCTGGGGCTACGGCAGGAGCTGGAATCAAGAGCACGCTGATACTTCCTGCCCATCTAAATTTGATGCACAGTCCAGGCACCATAATCAACGCGAGAGAGCAACGGCATAGATCCAGCGTGTTCTGCGTCCTTGGATGGACACACCATAGTCTCACTTCCCAGCTCATCGAGCACATACGACCATACCCACTGGAGAACGCGGGATCCCGTCCGCTCTCCCATAGCTAAGCTAGTGAGGGCCGGAGTAGTAGTCGGGTCGGTGACGACCGGCGAATGCCTGGTGTTGTATGTTTTTCATTTTTGGCTTCTTGTGCTGAGTAACTGGCTGGCTTTGCTAAGCATCATAATGTTAGTCAAAATGCTGGAGGCATGGTATTCAAGACCCGAAGATTTCCGGGGCTCTCTCCCACGTCCATCACGGCGCCTGGATTCTTCGAATCGTTAGTTGTTGGCTACAAGTAAGATGTCCGAGGTTCTGGAAAAAAGGGCCGAGGCTTCAACAGCGAGATCTTCCCAGACATGACCGAGTCTCCTAGGAGATCCAAAAAGACGACGAAGATCTTGACCTGCTGCTGATGACGGGTCGTAAGGAATGCGCGCCAGTTATATGCACGAGGTACCTTCCCGCAATGTCTCCAAGTACAAGCTTTATACCACCTAGAAGGTTGCACAAATGAATGATGTATGGCGAGCCAGAATACTTCATTAGCCACCTTAACCACCGGCTTAGACTCCCTACATAACGGCGCCACATGTTTCTCATCCCTGAATCGCCGCGTTTGGGTATCAAAGCACGAATATACTAGAAACTGCATTATAATCTGCTTTCGCTCTCTATCCCTAGTTACATCCCCACCGACCTCTTTTCCAAACCTCCTAGCAACCCCATTAGCACCTTACTTAGTAGAAGCGCGACGACTGCTACTTATACAACAATGTCGACAAACGACAACACCCAGGATAATACTAAGACGGTGAGCATCCATCACTACTATTACGCCCGCGACATCCCCACAGAGTAAGCGCAGATAAACTATTAAGAAACGTCCTATAGGGCTATATTTATAGTTACTAAAGAGCTTATTCTATTATAACGAGAGTAGCTATAACGTAGTTACTTATAACTATAGTTAGAGGAATAACCCCTAAAAAAGGTTACTCTAGAGCTAATATTAGTTATATGTTATACTAGGAATAAGTAATACTAAAGGTATTATAATATACCCCCCTAGATATAGTAGTAGCTAGAAAAATGCCGAACTATATAATATCCCTTAAATTACTTAAATATAAAGTAATATATCTATAAATAACCTATTAATAAGCCTATTTATAAAAGAGATAATAAAATAAAGTTATTTATATTAAGTATAAGTAAAGTATAAATATTTATAGTTTTCTACTTTTATAACTATTATTATTATTATAATACCCTTTATTTACTAACTCTTATTAATAGTAATAGAAACTACTATCTCCTATTAGCTTAAGTAGGGTAGCTATTATTATATTAGCTTTAAATAAAATAACCTAGCTAACCTCTTATCTTCTTAACTCTTCCCTATATATATTATAATAACTATATATATACCTAACTTTAGTCCTAATAATAATTCTATTATACGCGCGCGTATATACTTGTATTATATAATATTCTTAAAGCTATTATAATATATTAATGTATTTTTAAATACTTCTTAAAAAGGAAACTAGTGAAGCTATAGCCTTTAAGAAGGCGCGTGCTATTAAAAGTAAGACTAAAGCTAGGGGTAGAGAGGTATACCCTCCTCCCCTAGAGAGTAATAATAAAGTTATATATATATTATTTCTTCTTATTATTAATATATAATATATTAATATATTATATAGTAAGTAGAAAGAAGAAGTAGAAGTAACTCATAGAGAGTAACTCTAAGGATAAGGGTTTATAGCTTAAGAAGCCCTAGGGTTATCCTCCTAAGTAGTTTAAGAGGATAGCTCCTAGTAAGTTATAATCCTTTTATTATTATAATTATATATTAGGATATTACTAACTTTGGTATTATTATAATCTTTAAAGAAATAGATAGAGAGGAGGGTACTAATAAGAGTAATTTAAAGCCCCCTCTTAGCTCTCCTCCCCTTAGTAGAGGTATAAAAGTAGAGTAAGTACCCCTATTCAATAAGCGCTATTTTTAATATATTTTAAATAAGCTCTTAGGCTTAATAAATAGAAAGTACTTACTTAGTATAGTAAGTAAGTATAATTATTATTATAAGGGTAAGGTATCTTATTAATAAATAAGTACCCCTATTACTATTATAGCCTATTAATATACTAAAGCTAAGACTTTAAAAGACCTAGTATTCAGAAAAATAAGATTTTATATATACTTTATTTCTATAACTATCTTTTAATATAACTTATAGTCCCTTGCTTATTAGAGAGCTATACTCTATAAGGCTATTACTACTTAGAAGGAGGAGATTATAATAATAAAAAGGGGTAGTAATAGTAAGGGTTTAAATAGGGCTTCTAAGGTAATAGGTAGTTCTAATATATATAGCGTTATTACTCTATCTCCTGCCCTAGTTCTATTGAAAACCCTAGTAGTTAGCGCGGGTATACTTATATCTTATTTACTTACTAGTAATATAGCTATTATACTATATTATATAGTTAATAGTCTTATTAGTATATATTTACTAGAGGTATTACTACCTTTATATTAAATCCTAATAGATTAGTATAAGTAAATCCTCTAAGGTTAAGTAGTAGAAAATTAGTATTTTAAAGTAGCCCTTTAGGGTAGATTATATTCTTTTACTCCTATAGGAGTAACTTCAAGCTCCCTAGCTAGTACGCTATAAATTAATTAAGAATTAGATATTACTAGCTTTCTTATACTTATTTAGAGCATCCCTTATTTATTATAATTATTCTCTATATATCTTTTAAATTAAGGAGCGAATAGAACTATTTAAACTTCTTATAGTTAAGAACCTTTATAAGACTATTAGCTAGTATATTATTTATTAGTATATATATTATACTAAATAATTCTCGAGCGTATTCTTATTATAGCTCTATATTCTAAATATTAATATACTATGGCTTAATTAAGATCTATTCCTTTTTCCTTACTATATAATAAATTATCTATTAGTTATTATAATAAATTATCTAGATATCGCTAAGCTTAAGAGTAATATCCTTAAATAGCCTCTATAGAGCGATTATCTTCTTAGCTATATATTCGAGGCTTAGAAGTTCTACTTCTATTATTAATACTATAACTCTAGCTTATTAAGTAGCCTTCTATTAGATTAATCCTCTAAAGAGCGAGATTATATACCCTTTAGATAACCTCTATATCTCCTTATTATCTATAAATAAAGCGTTACTTATAATTAATAATACCTATCTACCCCCTAAGTTACTAAAGTATATTATAAGGTAATAAGTATAATATAAGTATTATATAACCTAGTTAGTAGTAATATAGTAATAAGGAGTAGGGTTTATTAGGAATCTTAAGAGTAGGGAATATATAAAAGCGATATTAAGTTAAATTATAATAATAATATAGAGTATAGAGCTAATCTTCTCTTAGAAACTCTTTATCTCTAATAGTATTATTATTATTTTACTCTTTAGAAGTAATAGGTTTAAAAAGGGGGTTACTAGCGCTCTTAAGTTAAGTAAATTAAGCTTCTTTATAACTTATTTAATATATTAATTATAGGAAAGGTATATCTTTCATATAGCTTAGTTATAAATAACTCTAATTCTAAGATAGTACTTAAATAAGCTTTATTCCTTTAACTTATATACTTCCTTTAATCTAGTAATTACTCTCTATATTATTTTCTTATAGTTCTTATAAAATAGGATAAAGAAGTTATCTATATAAAGAATAATAAGAACCTTCTTATTAGTTAACTAGAAGAGGTATAGGTCTTTACTTATAGGTATAAGGCTTAGATACTAAAGGGTTAAAGAGAACTCCTTATACTAAAGTAGTACTATATCCTTTAGCTTATAGAGCGCGTAGTATAGTTTAATGAATTTTCTAAGCTACTTAAAGCTATCTAGTAGCTTATAGATAATTAGGTCTTTATTTAGGTCTTAGGAGGCGTTTAGGAATATATTGAGCTCGGAATTACGCCGCAGCCCCTTCGCAAAAAGACTATAACAAATTCACCTAGTTCGTAGGCATAATTTAGGAAACACTATATAGGTATTTTAACCTATACCCTCTACTAGTTAAGGAAAATAATATAGGAACCCTATACGTTCCTACTACTCGCAAGTAAACCCTTATATAAAGTCGGACGCGCGCTGCACTAGGGCTAATTATATTAGAGCCGAACGGGCTACTAAGGCTCTCGTAGCAACGCCCTCGCTAAACCTTCTAGTAAGGTGCTACAAAAGCTACTATATAAGATAACTCCTTAACCTAAAAGGTCAACCTTCTAGCAAGGTGCTAAAGGTATTATAAATACTACTATATAAGAGGTAACTCCTTAACTAGAGAGGTCTTTCCTAAGAGGTTCTTATAGCTAGAAGCATAAGAAGCTCTGCGAGTAGGGCCTTATACCTCTCCCTTATCCTTATCCTTATCCCTATAACCTACGATAAATCCTTAACTATATTAGTACTAGACCCCGTATATAAATACGCTAAGCCCGAGCGAGGCACGCCCTTTAGCGCAAATAACGCGGAGGGGATCGCTAGAGAGTTTGGCCTCACAGAGAGAGCGTTGCTAACGACGGCATAGCTAGCGGACGAAGCGGTGATAGAGGCGGTATTAGCGGCGCGGGTAGTGCGCGAGAGGAAAAGTTAATAGTTTCGTAGTTTGAATAATTAAAAACCACGTTATTATTAATATAAAGTTAAAGATCGTGAGGCTATTAACGGGCACGTATAAGTGCGGCTATAGTTAGGAAAGGATCACGTGACCGAAGGCTATATATTGTCAGGAGGCGCGGAGTTAGAAGGTCTGTTGCACTTGAGTAGGTAAAATCACTATGCAGTGGCCAGAGGCCTTTAGGAATATATTAATAATATCGAATTATCTAACTTTAAGGTTAAATTATATAATAATTACTATTACTACCTTAAAGGTTTAAGTAGCGAGGGTTACTATATAAGTCTATTCGAGGGGCGACTTCTCTTACTAATTACCTTATATATAAATCCTTACTTTATACTAATTAAGGATATTATCTTTATCAAATTTATAGGTAAATACTTATTTTGAAAGGATTAGTCTCTTTAATATTATCTCTTAATTAATAACGCGCTATATATCTATTTATCATAATTTACTTATCTTAACCTTAGCTACTTCTTTAAAGCGAGTTTAGAGCGGTTATAGGAGGTTTAAAAGTTCCTTTTATAGGTAAAGTAGTTTAATAAGGTTATTAGTAGTAAGATATTTATAGATTATTATAGTTATATAAGCAGGCTTTATATTATAAATAGTAGCATAAATATAGCTATAGAGCGTATAATACCTTATACTTGCTTCTAAGAAAGCTTTCTACTAAATAGATATAAAAGTCTTAAAAAAGCTAGATACCTACTCCTACTCTATATAATATTATAATAAAAACTAGTAACTAGAGTAGGGATTACTCTTTATTATTCCTACTTATAAGTTACTAAGTAATAAATTATATAATCATTAGTTTTACTAAGTTTAGCTATAGTTCTCCTAGTTATATACCTAGTTAGACCTCTATTTAATATTAGCCCTCTCCTTATTATCTTAGTATAGCTATACTAGTAGATTTAAGGGTCTCCTATCTAAAGGTTTATTTTTATTATACTTACTTACTTTAGGAATATCTTATAAAGTAGGGAGTAAGTTAACTTTAATATAATCGTTAATCTATTCCCCTCTAGGATTAACTTCCCTAATAGCTTTATATACATAATTTATTTCTAATATATATACTATACTTACTACTCTATCTATTAGAGCTAGGCTTCTATCTAGCTCTAGTATAAGATTAGGGAATAATAGCTACCCCCTCTTCTAGCTTACCTATCCCTTTAGAAGTTTTAGGATTATTCTATTTAAAGACTTAGTAATAGGAATAAGGGTTAGTATAGATAACTATTTAGTTATAAGTATTAATATAGCTTTATTCTTATTTATAACGCTTAAGATTTAAAGTTTAAAGTTAATTTATAATATAAGTTTTTTTAATCTCTTTTACTATTTTATAAATAATATCTTCTAAGATAGCCTCTTTTACCTTATCCTTTATATAGAAAGTCTATTTATTAGTATTATATTCTATATAATAATAACTATTTATAATATAGGGATCTAAACCTTATATAAGTTATAAGTATTTAGAATATATCCTACTAGGTATTAAGTTCGGAATTACGCCGCAGCCCCTTCGCAAAAAGACTATAATAAATTTACCTAGTTTGTAAGTATAATTTAGGAAATACTATATAAGTATTTTAACCTATACCCTCTACTAATTAAGGAAAATAATATAGGAACCCTATATATTCCTACTACTTATAAGTAAACCCTTATATAAAGTCGGATGCGCGCTATACTAGGGCTAATTATATCGGAGCTAAACGGGCTACTAAGGCTCTTATAGCCTAGAAACGCCCTCGCTAAACCTTCTAGTAAGGTGCTAGGAAAGCTACTATATAAGATAACTCCTTAACTTAAAAGTCTAACCTTCTAGTAAGGTAAACGCTACTATATAAGAGGTAACTCCTTAACTAAAGAGTTCTTTCCTAAGAGGTTCTTATAGCTAGAAGTATAAGAAGCTCTACTATAAGCAGGGCTTTATACCTCTCCCTCTTCCTTATCCTTATCCTCGAAGTCCTAGGTATACCTATAACCTATAATAAATCCTTACCTATATTAGTACTAGACCCCGTATATAAATACGCTAAGCCTGAGTAAGGCACGCCCTTTAGTATAAATAATATAGAGGGGATTACTAGAGAGTTTAGCCTTAATATAATTAATAAAACCCGCTCTTTTATTAACTACTCTACTATATATATAGAATATATTATTAGTATAGCCCTTAAGAGGGCTTGTTTTAATACCCCTATAGGGGACTCTATAAGGTATAATAATATTAAAGCTAAGTAAGTAAACTTAGTAGTAGAAATTTAGTAAGTTATTATATATCCTATAGAGTAGCCCTTCTTCGAGCAGGTCCTCTATATTACTAAGGTAGAGGTAGCCTAGGTAGCCTAGGCCTATTAGGGGAACGTTAGTAAGTATAGCTTGCGCTAACTAATAGAGAGAGCGTTGCTAACGATGGTATAGTAAAGATAGTAATAACTTCTAGCGGATAAAGTAGTAATAGAGGTGATATTAGTAGCGCGGGTAGTATGCGAGAGGAAAAGTTAATAGTTTTATAGTTTAAATAATTAAAAACTATATTATTATTAATATAAAGTTAAAAATCGTGAGGCTATTTAGTAGGGTATATATAAGTATAGCTATAGTTAGGAGAGTTAAGATCACGTGACCGAAGGCTATATATTATTAGGAGGCGCGGAGTTAGAAGGTCTATTGCACTTAAGTAGGTAAAATCACTATGTAGTAGCCAGAGGCCCTAGCCCACTTATATATTTATTATTAATATATAAGGGCCCTTCTAGTAATACCTAATTAAGGTAGCTTCTAGGTAGTCATAATTAATACTTAGCTATTAATGGCTTAACTTATATAGGTATTACTTCTTACTATATAAGTTACTAGTTATAAGAATATTTAATAGGTTAGCCTTATTTATATAGCTAGCTAGCGTTATAAAGCCCCTAGCGCTTTATTCTTATAGTTTTAAGTAAAGTATATCCTTATATAAGAAGTCCTTAAATATATTAATATATTAGCTTATATTAGAAACTAGTATCCCTATTTACTCCTATTTAAAGATATTTATAATCTCTATATTAGCTTAAGTAAGTATAAAGTAATAACCTATTATTTAAAGAAAAGCTTTTAAAGCGAGAGTATTATTTAACTTAGGAAGCTTAAGCTAGGTAATATAGAAATAAATACCTCTAAAGTCCTTAATCTAGCTATTAGAATTAATACTCCTATTTACTTTCTCTAGGATTTAGATATACTCTTCTTAAATAATAATAAAAGTATTAGCCTTATTTACAGTATAGTAATATTTAAGATTAATAATAAAGTTATAAAGGGTTATATCTCTTTTAGTAAGAAGTTCTATATATATAGGTACAATAATATTATAAGTAATAGTCTTAGTAAAAAGATAGTTAATATATTTAAACTCTTAATCTTTATACGTTTATTTAGACTTTTATATAATAAGTAAATAAAAATATTCTAAGTATTATACCTATATACCTATAGTATTCTTATTAATTATAACTAGGGTAGTTAGAAGCTAAAGGGGTTATAGTTTATTTATTATTTATATCTTAGTAATAGACTTAGGAGTAGTCCTAGAAGTAATATTAGAGGTAGCTTCTTCTAGAGCTTCTTAGTTAAATAGAGCAATATATTGATTATAAGCGCTCTTCTGCTATAAGTACTAAGCGTTAGTATCCTAGATTTATTTAGTAATATATATATTAAGAGTTAGGGCTTCCAGCAAGGTTTTACCTAAATATAAAGATCTCTTAGGGTTATTTAAATTAATATACTTCTAGATTTTAATAGCTTAGGCTTTAGCTTAAATTATAATATACTAAGTAGTGAAATCCTTATATATAGTTAGATAATATAATATTATTATAATAATAATAAAAGATATTATAATTAAGGTTATTTAGAAATAAAAAGTTTAGAATAATAAAGGATAGTATATATTAAAGAGGAAAAGAGGAATAAGAGAGAGGAAGTTTTAATAAATACTTTTTATAATAAACGCTTATTTTAAAATAATAAATTATAGGTTTAATTAGAGCTAGGCTTATAACTATTAAGAAACGTCCTATAGGGTTATATTTATAATTACTAAAGAGCTTATTTTATTATAATAAGAGTAGCTATAATATAATTACTTATAACTATAGTTAGAGGAATAACCCCTAGAAAAAGGTCGCTCTAGAGCTAATACTAGTCACGTGCTACGCTAGGAACGGGCGATGCTGAAGGCATCACGACATAAACCCCACCCTTGAGCCAGTAGCAGAAGCAGCAGAAGCAGCAATAACTCTAGCTTTCCAAGGTTCGTCGCCTCTATCAGTTCCAGCAAACACCTCCGCTAGCATTAGAATTCATCGCTGCCTCCACTAGCTTGCCGCGGTGTTCCGGAAGTTAGCCACATCTTGCTGCGCAGTCAAGACGGCCATATGTCTGTTTATGCTCCTCAGCGCCCGAGTACTGCGCGATGAACATGCGGATGACTAGCTTGTCAGCAGACGTTGCCGCTTGACTTGCTTTGCATTGTTGGGATGGAAGGTGTGGATATTCAATAGGGTGTTTTGCTGTAAAATCGGGGACGCTTCGATTGATTACGTGTAACTGCGTGGGATTGGATAATGGCGTCTGGAGAACGAAGGACAACCAGCATGTCTGAATAATTTCAGTAAAAAGTGACAAGTAGAATAGTTTCTCGTTTTATCACTTTTGTTTTGCCAGGACAACCTGACGGGTGCCCGCAGATAAGCAGGTCAGCTAGGGATCCAAGCGAAAAATCAACAAAGCGACAACGAAATCGGTAACCCGTTGCATACCTTTGGTACTAACTGTCTCGATGAGTGTCTCCTCCTTCTCTTTCTATTTGAATTCCTGCCAACACTGGTCCAAACTCCTTACCATCAGTCTCTTGCTCGCCAACCAAGAGCGGTTTTTAGTAGTTCGACCCAGAATCCAGGCAGACGCGATCGCCCACACAACACCAAATTGCCCTCCTCATTGAGCATTTGCCGAACCTACGACCGCACATCAACACCGCCGCTGCTCAGGTCTGCAGGGATCGAATCCGCAAATGAGCGTCCACGTGTAATATAGCTTCAACGGACTGCGCTCTAGAACTGGCGTTGCAAAGCAATTCATCAAATGAAAACAACATGTCAACGTCTCATCCGGTGGCACCGACGCCGACGACGCCCGTAACAGCCACGACGGTCACGAAAATTGCGACACCTCCGACGACCATGCCGCGTATCTCGGTCCCGATTCCGACTTCCTCTTGCAGTCCATAGAGATCTCAGATCTGCTTCCACGATGCCCCCAAGCCCGCCCCAGACCGTCCCCTTCGACCATACTTTAATACCCTCGATCGCTTCAACACCGCTAGGTACATCTACCTAAGCGCTACCAAGGGATACTTCTGAGTACAATCGCATACTCACCTGCCCTGACTCCGGCTGACCCGAGTGAGATCCGCAGAGGAAGACGGATTTAGTCGCTCTGCCTGACGATACTATGGGCTAGGACCGCGCCTACCGCTTTACGTCCCGACGTGCGGACTTATACGAGCACCGTTCCATTTTTATCGCCATTTTCTCCGCCTTGTGTTATATCAATGTCTTCTTTCGACTTCTGTCGAGCGTCTCGCTCGCCTCACGTGGTCCGAATCAGAAGGGGACTGGCGACCCCGTCAATATCCACCACGCAGCCGTTGTCTTGTCTAGTTTCTCTAACATCGTCTCCCTCGCTACCTAATGGGCCAAAAGGTCTCAAGCCTTCGTCCCAGGCCTCAGATTACTTCAACCTCTGCTGCCTCTGTGAACAAGGCGCCCAGTGACAGGTAAGTCCCCTGAATAATTCTCTTCTACCTCCAGACCGTAGCTGAGCTCGCGGATAAGGTCGTCAGAGACGTTGCCGACAAGCTGTCGTGCCTTCACGCCGCCCACCCCTGGTCCTATCTGTTGGAACCTCGTAGACGGCGGAAAAGACTTCGCGGAGGCATGCCAGGGACCGACTTTACTGGATACCCGACGCCGCCGAGCAGCTCGACGTTGCACGGCACCAGATTTGGCAACTCAAGTTAGATGCCGATAACGCTGCCACTTTCGTTGTCTCTCCCGCCTCCTCTCTCTCGACCTTCCCGGGAATGTTGGACGACGATCTTTGACAACATCGGCTGAAAGGTTGTACATCTGAAGTCCAGGCCACCGGTCATTTCGGCAACCTGACTTTCTCAGAGGCAGTGGATGATCTGCTTGGTGTCGCGATGGCTGCAAGCGCTCAAGGGGAGGGTCGTCGTGAAGAAGGGCATATGGGACGAATTCTGTAACGAAGGAGTGTGTATATAGGTGTCCATATATCGAACTATCTATATGTATTATGTGTATATATAGGAAGAAGTCTCTCTGAATAGGGGTATGCGGACTAAAGGGATATATATACCCGCTCTAGAACGGGTGGGACCACACGTGACTACGCAGGTAGGCCCCATCCCGCACGACACTTGGTATTTACTAAGACATGTTCGTCAGGGGACCGAACGACAACATCTGCACCTTCTTCGGTAGATGCTGTATTTGAGAAAACGACAAAAAGAGAAACTGAAACATCCCAAGCAACAAGATCAACCGAACTCACGCTGGTTGCCAAAACCCTTCGTTGTCGTCAGCGTCCCCGCCTCACTCCGTCGACAGCGAGGCCCATCACCTCACCAGCTTCCTCAAACGGTCGTGGACGCTGAATCGCAAGGGAGATCCGGAAGAGAAGACGGCAGGCCCGATCTGAATCGACAGACCAACAGCGCTTGCCCACACATCGCCCGAGAGAGCCGGGTATCTACTCGCTCCCACCCCATGCGACGACCATGTCGAGCGACGTTGAATTTCTCCCCGCCGCAGTCCCGCTCAGTAGACCTTTGGGACCCCTTCGATATATCTCAGTGTCGAGCGGCAGCCAGACTCGAAACCACGGCTTCCGCTTGCCTCGTCACTGTCCCATTGTCTTCTGACTTCTTCTGGGAGTAGCAGTTCGCCGCCGCCGTTTTCTCCGCTGAAATAGTCTGCTCCCACGCCTCGGCCACCGGCCTCGTCTTTCAAGACCTATGTGAGGGCCACGGTTAGCTCGGAATCGAAGCCCTCGAAGCGCTGGCCTTCTGGTGGATCACAGTTGACGGTTTCTATCTGAGCTTGCCCCTAGAACGTGGTGGTCACGCACAAGCTGCTTCCCGAACCGTTGGGCTATGCAGACGACATCGATGAGTTATGCGTTGGCTGCAGACCTCCCCAAAGCAAGCTACAACCCAGTTGGAGCGCAGGGCCACCGAAGAGTCCCAATACGATAGGCAAGACAAGTTACAACATGGTGAGACCATCGTCACAGTAACTACCTCTGCTAAGTATGCCGGTCCTTCGGACACAAAGATAGACAGGTTGCCTCCACACATCAGATTTGTTGGGAAGAGAAGCCTCGCACATCCTTCGGGCTCCGCGGCATTGATAGTGAGTTGCATGAACGGGGCAGCCAATTAAACGATTGTTGCTAATCTTGCGTCCAGCTTGTTATCAAAGTATGTACGTTCCACCTCCCCCTTGCTTCTTTTTTCTCACTAACAGCATCGTGCAGTATTGCGTTATTGTCCTGACATTGACACAACCTACTTACATCGCATCCTCTAGACGAAGATGTATGATCTGAGCTTCCCCGGCGCTCCCAGCGCCCGCAAATACTCTTCGCGATACTTGCAGCTGGCAGAACCACGAGATGGCAACACTCGAACAATATACCGAAGCAAGATTGAATAGCAATCACGTGAGCTGCGGATAGGGATCGCGTCGCTACACCCCTCAATACGTGGGAACTATCCCATAGGTCTAAGATAGGAATGCCATCCGGCACCCCAACAAGACCCTTTTCACCCGCAACGTTCCTTCTCATGACTCTCCCATCGAGTCTCTCTATCGTCAACTCAACGGTACATTATCTAATAACTAGCCCAACTCTTGAATATTGAACCAGGGGCTAGCTCAAAGAAGACAGCTGGGAGAGGCAAGAGAATACTTCCAGCGTACAATGCAGGATGCAGATAATAGCGATGGCTTCTCAATAGCAGATAACGGCGAGCCTGATGCAGGTTTATTTGCGCAGCATACCTACCGGCGGCAGTAGCAGCAGAAGCCGCCCCCGCCGCGATGCAGTAGCTGCTTAACCACGAGCAGCAAGAGATATCTCATCCACGAAAGCCAGCGCAAGCGCAAGATTTACACAAGGCAATGCCGCAGCAGATAACGCCATCAGCGTTGAAATTATCTCTGACGACACGATTGCCTGCAACACAGCTCCCTTTATGTTTTTCAGCTCTTATCTCCAGTAGTGATTCATACCTAGAACTCATAACTCAAAGTTTCGAATTAGTTCCCTCTCCCACGGCGAATCTCACGGAAATCGAAAATCCTCGAACCCAAGTTGTTCACAGAAGAAACTTCAAATTCCTTCACAGGGAATAGAATGCGCACGAGAACCTACAGCACGAGATAGTTAGTCAGCATCACGTTAGGGCTTAGATCGTTACCCAGCTCACTATCAACAGTCTCTATCCCAAAAAGCTAAATCCCATACATATTACCAATCAAAACAAAGACACCTACGACCTGATACTTGGACTAGCCCCAAAAAACGAGCAGCCAGAGTCCGAGCCCTAGCTTCAGCCCCGGTCCCGGTCCTTTATCTCTTAGTAAAGCTTTAATTCCCCTAGCGGCTTTATTATTAGCCCTTACTTGTTTTTCCGAATAGCATATCCCAAGGCCTGTGGCAAGTAAGATAACAATTACTAATTAACTCTGCTATAGATCAACCTCAGCCTTGTTCAGGTCGTGTATAGTTTAAAGAACTCCTTCGCTCTAATACAGACAAAATCGAGAAAGTAGCGGCAGCCTTTGCTCAGGGAGAAAGGTCCCAAGGATAGTGGTCGAGCCGCGTATAAGGTATAGTAGTATGCATAGAGTGTCTTAAGTGGGTGGTTATCCAAGCAGCTAGGCAACGAAAGCTGTCTAACAGCCGTTCATATCGATCCCGGTCTCTATCAGCGCCAAACCTTAGTCATCGTCGTGCTAATATTGGTCCTGTAGGACAAATGGGATGTATAAGGGATCAAATCGCGTCTTCTCCAGTTGTCGCTAACCTCACGTACGTCGGGCAGCATTGCATAGCGCGGCGTGTTGCACTTGTTTCTGTTTAGTTAGACCCAACGAAGCCCATCCTGATCGCACTCTAATTATTATAGTAATTATTTAAAATAATCTAAGTAAACTGAACTAATCTAATAGTTTATACTACTATTTTCTTTATAAATTACTTTACTAAGTCTATATCCTTCTTCTATAAGGTTATATACTTAGTATGAATCGTATAGAGATTTATATCTATTAATATTAATAAAGTCTTATAATATAAAAATTAGAGTATCTCTTATTTTTAAAGATATTAATAAGGAATTACTTACTACTCTTATAGAGAGCTTCTATAGCTTATAATTAGAATTAAATTTAATAATAGTTTTGAAGAGGAAGATTATATAGTATTTCTTAAACTAATTTTATTAATCTATTTTATAGGATTAAAAGATTAATTATTATTTAGTATTTTTAAATCTTATAAAGTATAGTTATTATACTTCTTAGTAATAGCTTAAGAGGATAATTATATTACTTATTACTAGGTCTCTATTTATAAAATTTCTATTATTTTATAATTTTAGTTAGCTTCTTTTAAGCTATATTTAGCTATTATTTCTTTTAAACTTATAGTAATTAATTAGTATTTATTCTTAAAGTAAACTTAGTTATAAGATTCTACTTAAGGGGTAGTAATTCGATCTTAGATTAACTACGAAGACCTAAGCTAGCTTAGGTAATATATATTATATAACTTATACTTTGTTATAGAATTTTTAAAATCTCTCTAACTAGCTTCTTTTAAGGCTTATTTTAATTATACTCCGCTTTTAATAAGGGTATCTAAATTAGTAATAAAAAGCTCACCGCTCTTAATAGACAGCTCCTTTTAAATATAAGGCTAGTTAGTAACTAAGGTATTAAAAGATAAATATAAATAGAAGAAACAAAATAGGGGATTTAGATCTAACTAGATTTAAACCCTAAAATAATTACTTATATAATTATAAATTATTTTATATTTATATTTACCTTATAGTAATTTATAAGTTATTTTCCCTTTTATATCCTTTACTTAGTATACTATTAATAATAGTAAGTTCTCCTAGGTTAGACCCTTATAAGCTAGGACCTTTTAAATTAGATATTTCTAAGCTACTAGATACTATCTAGCTTATAATAACTGATTCCCCTCTTACTAGCTTATAGCTATACTAATAAAGTATTATTTCTATTCTTAAAACTACTTAACTTTTTTATTATATTCTAGAAATCTCTATTATAATATCTTAAATATGTTCTACTTAGGAAATATACCTTATAATTAATAGTTAATAAATTAACGCAAAAGCAAATAGCTAAATTATTTTAAACTCTCCCTTATAAAACTCTATATTAGGTATAATTCTATTAGAGCTATAATTTAATCTTAAGAGAGCTAAAATTACTTTATAAATATTATCAATAACCTTCTACTTATCTAGGAATTAAAAACTCAAACATAAGTATTATATAATAATATTTTAACTTAAAAGTATATTATTATTTAGAGAAGAATAAAAGAAATATAATACCTATAAGTTTATTAATATCTTTATAATAATTCTTTATAGTCATTATAGCTTAAGAGGCTTATTATATACCTACTTTAAAATAACAAGTATTATTTTATTTTATTATTAGCGCTAAGCGTTTTCTTACTTCTATTATAAATATTATCTTTAAGAATTTCTATTTATATCTTAATCTCCTTTACTACTTAGTATTATAATAAACCCTTTAAAAATAGGTATCTAAAGAAGGTTTATAGATTTAATAAGTAGCTCTTTAGTTAATTCCTCCTAGTACTTATATCGCTCTTATAGTTAATATATAGAGTACTCCTAGCTTAAAATACTCTCTACTTAGTATTCTTTATGTAAGAATACCGAAGGTATATCTTATAATTTCTATTATAACCTTATGAAGATAAATAAACTTTAATAAATAACTATAATATATATAGTTATATACCTATATAAAATATCTCTTCAATAACACTTTAATAACTATAAAATATAAAGTAATAACTATAAAAAGATTTCCTTTATGAAATAAATACTTTAAAAATCTATATAAATTCTAATAATGTTAATAACCTTATATATATATATATATATATATATATAATCCTTAGCTCTATAGTCATAAGTATATAGAAATTGCTCACGGACCACATAGTGATCCAAGCACGATTCTGCTTAATACGCCTAATAATTAGCCGCTTTATAGCTATATTTTAGAATACCTTACCCCTTACTTCACGAGGGCAGGATATATAACTTAGAGATAATATTATTGATATTTAACGATTTCTTCATTAATTAATTCTAGGAAAAATAACTCCTTATGCTCAAATTTATTAGCTTTTATTATAATACTAGCTAGCTTATTAATATCTATTATTTAGGCTATTTTACCGCCCTTTTTACTACTTATATACCTATTATTAAGTTTGGAATTACGCCGCAGCCCCTTTGCAAAAAGACTATAATAAATTTACCTAGTTCGTAGGTATAATTTAGGAAATATTATATAAGTATTTTAACTTATACCCTCTATTAGTTAAGGAAAATAATATAGGAACCCTATATATTTCTACTACTTATAAGCAAACCCTTATATAAAGTTAGATATATACTATACTAGGGCTAATTATATTAGAGCTAAATAGGCTACTAAGGCTGTTATAGCCTAGAAACGCCCTTACTAAACCTTCTAATAAGGTAAAAGCTATTATATAAGATAACTCCTTAACCTAAAAGGTTAACCTTCTAGTAAGGTACTAGAGGTAAAAGCTACTATATAAGATAACTCCTTAACCTAAAAGGTCGACCTTTTAGTAAAGTACTAAAAGTAAATACTACTATTTAAGAGGTAACTCCTTAACTAAAGAGGTCTTTCTTAAGAGGTTCTTATAGCTAGAAGTATAAAAAGCTCTATAAGTAGGGCCTTATACCTCTCCCTCTTCCTTATCCTTATCTAACCTATAATAAATCCTTAATTATATTAATACTAGACCCTATATATAAGTATACTAAGCTTAAGTGAGGTATACCTTTTAGTATAAATAATATAGAGGGGATTACTAGAGAGTTTAACCTTAATATAATTAATAAAACCCGCTCCTTTATTAACTAATCTACTATATATAGAGAGCATATTATTAATATAGCCCTTAAGAGGGCTTATTTTAATACCCCTATAAGGGACTCTATAAGGTATAATAGTATTAGAGCTAAGTAAGTAAACTTAGTAGTAGAAGTTTAGTAGGTTATTATATACTCTATAGACTAGCCCTGCTTTAAGGAGGTCCTCCGTATTACTAAGGTAGAGGTAGCCTAGGTAGCCTAGGCTTATTAGGGGTCGGTGAGTATGGCTTATGCTAACTAATAGGGAGAGCGTTGCTAACGACGGCATAGCTACGAAGGCATTAGCTAACCCGATCGAATAAGAGGACTAGCGGATAAAGCAGTAATAGAGGCGGTATTAGTAACGCGGGTAGTGCGCGAGAGGATAGGTAATAGTTTTATAGTCTATTAAATAATTCAAAACCACGTTATTATTAATATAAAGTTAAAGATCGTGAGGCTATAGGCACGTATAAGTATAGCTATAGTTAGGAAAGGTAGTTAGTAAGATCACGTGACTAAAGGCTATATATTATCTGGAGGCGCGGAGTTAGAAGGTCTATTGCACTTAAGCAGGTAAAATCACTATGCAGTGGCCAGAGGCTATATACCTATTCTTATAGGTTATAAGCCTAGCTTTAATCCTTTTAATAACCTCGCCCCTATATAACCTCCTCTATATTATAATAAGTACCTTAGGCCTATTTCTTTTATTAAAGTTACCTATTTAGGTTATACTTTTAAGAGATATAGCCTCTATACGCCCTATACTAAACTAGAAATACTAGCTAGACTAGATTACTAGTTAAAAGATTAAAAGCTCCTATAAGGAGCTATTTAGAACTCTAAATATTCGATTATACTACTATTAATACCTCTATTACTATGAAGCGAGATAATATTGTAGCTAAGCTATTTAACCTTACTCCCCTCGATTACATCTTTAAATTATGGCCTCTGGCTACTGCATAGTGATTTTACCTGCTTAAGTGTAATAGACCTTCTAACTCCGCGCCTCCTAATAATATATAGCCTTGAGTCACGTGATTATAACTTTCCTAACTATAGCCGCACTTATATATACCTATTATACTAGATAGCCTCACGATCTTTAACTTTATATTAATAATAACATGGTTTTTAATTATTTAATAGACTATAAAACTATTAACTTTTCCGCTCGCGCACTACCCGCGCCGCTAATACCGCCTCTATTACCGCTTCGTCTGCTAGCAGCTATGCTATTATTAGTAACGCTCTCTCTATAAGCAGTTAGCGTAAGCTATACTAACTAACGTTCCCCTAATAGGCCTAGGCCGCCTAGGCTACCTCTACCTTAGTAATACGGAGGACCTACTTAAAGAAGGGCTACTCTATAGGGTATATAATAACCTACTAAACTTCTGCTACTAAGTTTACTTACTTAGCTATAATATTATT
The DNA here is from genome assembly GCA_036785755.1 of Colletotrichum ledebouriae. Lineage (NCBI taxonomy): Eukaryota > Fungi > Ascomycota > Sordariomycetes > Glomerellales > Glomerellaceae > Colletotrichum > Colletotrichum ledebouriae. Next base: position 12,985 of record JAVHLU010000195.1, on the reverse strand, counting down.
ACGCCTTATAGAGTCCCCTATAGGGGTATTAAAGTAAGCCCTCTTAAGGGCTATACTAATAATACGCTCTCTATATATAATAGAGTAGTTAATAAAGGAGCGGGTTTTATTAATTATATTAAGGCTAAACTCTCTAGCGACCCCCTCTATATTATTTATATTAAAAGGCGTGCCTCGCTTAAGCTTAGTATATTTATATATAAGGTCTAGTGCTAATATAGTTAAGGGATAAGGATAAGGAAGAGGGAGAGGTATAAGGCCCTGCTCGTAGAGCTTCTTATACTTCTAGCTATAAGAACCTCTTATAAAAGACCTCTTTAGTTAAGGAGTTACCTCTTATATAGTAGCGTTTACCTTACTAGAAGGTTAACCTTTTAAGTTAAGGAGTTATCTTATATAATAGCTTTTACCTTACTAGAAGGTTTAGCAAGGGCGTTACTACGAGAGCCTTAGTAGCCTGTTTAGCTCTAATATAATTAGCCCCGGTATAGCGCGCGTCTAACTTTATAATATTTAGAGGGTTTACTTATAAGTAGTAGGAATAAATAGGGTTCCTATATTATTTTCCTTAACTAGTAGAGGGTATAGGTTAAAATACTTATATAATATTTCACGAATTATACTTACGAACTAGGTGAATTTGTTATAGTCTTTTTACAAAAGGGCTGCGGCGTAATTCCGAACTCAATTGGTTATTATTTAAGAGTAGAAACCCTTAGGGTATTTTAGAGAACTTATTTATTCTCTTATATTTATAATTAGTATTATATATCTTTCCCTTTAAAATAGAAAGGGTATTAGATTATTATATACTTTTTCTTTATTATTCTCCTTTTTATATAGATATCCTTAGGATTGATAATTCCTTAAGGATATTATTATTATTATTATTCATTACTTTATATATTAAGAGAAATATATGTCTTTATTTTATTTTACCTAGAGAGAAATTAATCTCTTTAGGCTTTGTTTTATACTTATTATTATTTAAAATATCATTATTATAATACTCTTTATTTCTAAGAGTATATATTTATTATTATTATAAAAATACTCTTAGTATTTACTATAGAGTATAGAAGTTATATCTTTATTATAAGAAGTATTATTATCCTTTTATATAAGAGAGTATATCTCAGATTTCTAAAGGATATAAAAGACGTATTTTATAACATCAAAGTCTTTTCAAGTATTATTATTATTATCCTCTTTATTAAGGAAATAAATCTACTTTTTATTAAGGTAGTAAATACCTTTATATTTAGATTAAGGATATAAATCCTTTTATTTTCAGGATATAGATCCTATTATATTTAAGGATATAAAATCCCTTTATATTTAAGGATATAAACTTCTCTTCTATTTAAGGATATAAAATCCTTTTCTATTTAAGGATATCAGATTCTTTTATTTTAAGGATATAGTATAAAATATCTTTTATATTATAAATATAAATCGCTTCATTTTATTAAGGATATAAGTCCTTTTCTTTCTCTTTTTATTAGGGATATAGGCTATAAATCCTTTTATATTAAGACTATAAATCCGGCCTCTAGCCACTGCATAGTGATTTTACCTGCTTAAGTGCAACAGACCTTCTAACTCCGCGCCTCCTGATAATATATAGCCTTTAGTTATGTGATCTTGCTAATTACCTTTCCTAACTATAGCTATACTTATACATACCTATTAATAGCCTCACGATCTTTAACTTTATATCGATAATAACGTGGTTTTTAATTATTCAATAGACTACGAAACTATCGACTTATCCTCTCGCGCACTACCCGCGCTGCTAATACCGCCTCTATTACCGCTTCGTCCGCTAGGTGAGTAGGGACGCACTGCTTTCGTCCTAGCCGTACTACTAAGCTCTGCTTACTTATATAATATCTATAGAAGTCGTTACTGTCTTTATCCTCTTATTCGATCGGGTTAGCTAACGCCTTTGCAGCAGCTATGCTATCGTTAGCAACGCTCTCTCTATATCAAAGCAGTCGGCGTAAGCTGTACTTACTAACGTTCGCCTAGGCTGCCTAAGCTACCTCTACCTTAGTAATATAGAGGACCTGCTCGAAGAAGGGCTACTCTATAGGGTATATAATAACCTATTAAACCTCTACTACTAAGTTTACTTACTTAGCTTTAATACTATTATACCTTATAGAGTCCCCTATAGGGGTATTAAGGTAAGCCCTCTTAAGGGCTATATTAATAATATACTCTTTATATATAGTAAAGTAGTTAATAAAAGAGCGGGTTTTATTAATTATATTAAGACTAAACTCTCTAGTAACCCCCTCTATATTATTTATACTAAAGGGCGTACCTCGCTTAGGCTTAGCGTATTTATATACGGGGTTTCGTACTAATATAGTAAAGGATTTATTATAGGTTAGATAAGGATAAGGAAGAGGGAGAGGTATAAAGCCCTGCTTATAGTAGTAGAGCTTCTTATACTTCTAGCTATAAGAACCTCTTAGGAAAGACCTTTTTAGTTAAGGAGTTACCTCTTATATAATAGTATTTATAATACCTTATTAGAAGGTCGACCTTTTAGGTTAAGGAGTTATCTTATATAGTAGCTTTTATAGTACCTTACTAGAAGGTTTAGCGAGGGCGTTACTATAAGAGCCTTAGTACCCTATTTAGCTCTAATATAATTAGCCCTAGTATAGCGCGCGTCTAACTTTATAATATTTAGAGAGTTTACTTACGAGTAATAGGAATATATAGGGTTCCTATGGCCTCTGGCCACTGCATAGTGATTTTACCTGCTCAAGTGCAATAGACCTTCTAACTCCGCGCCTCCTAACAATATATAGCCTTCGGTCACGTAATCCTTTCCTAACCACAGCCGCACTTATACGTGCCCTACTAGATAGCCTCACGATCTTTAACTTTATATTAATAATAACGTGGTTTTTAATTATTTAAACTACGAAACTATCGACTTTTCCTCTCGCGTACTACCCGCGCCGCTATTAAATACCGCCTCTATTACCGCTTTATCCGCTAGAAGTCGTTACTATCTTTATAGCTATACTGTTATTAGTAACGCTCTCTCTATTAGTTAGCGCAAGCTATACTTACTAACCCCTAAGGGGCCTAGGCTGCCTCTGCCTTAATAGTGCAGAGGACCTGCTTGAAGAAGGGCTACTCTATAGGGTATATAATAACCTACCTAGCTTCTACTACTAAGTCTACTTACTTAGCTATAATATAATAGCGAGTATCCCTTCTAAGGGTATTAATAAGAGCCCTCTTAAGGGCTATACTAATAATATACTCTCTATATATAACGGAGTAGTTAAAGAAGGAGCGGGTTTTATTAATTATATTAATACTAAACTCTCTAGTAAGCTCTCGCGCGTTATTAGTATTAAAGGGCGTGCCTCGCGCAGGCTTAGCGTTTTTATATACGGGGTCTAGTACTAATATAGTTAAGGGATAAGGAAGAGGGAAAGGTATAAGGCCCTACTTATAGTAGTAGAGCTTCTTATACTTCTAGCTATAAGAACCTCTTAGGAAAGACCTCTTTAGTTAAGGAGTTACCTCTCGTATAGTAGTATTTACCTTGCTAGAAGGTCGACCTTTTAGGTTAAGGAGTTATCTTATATAGTGGCTTTTACCTTTAGTACCTTGCTCGAAGGTCGACCTTTTAGGTTAAGGAGTTATCTCGTATAGTAGCTTTCGTAGCGCCTTACTAGAAGGTTTAGCGAGGGCGTTACTACGAGAGCCTTAGTAGCCTGTTTAGCTCCGATATAATTAGCCCCGGTGCGGCGCGCGTCTAACTCTATAATATTTAGAGGGTTTGCTTGCGAGTAATAGGAACGTCTAGGGTTCCTATATTATTTTCCTTAACTAGTAGAGGGTATAGGTTAAAATACCTATATAGTATTTCCCGAATTATACCTGCGAACTAGGTGAATTTATTATAGTCTTTTTGCGAAGGGGCTGCGGCGTAATTCCGAGCTCAATAGGGTTCCTATATTATTTTCCTTAACTAGTAGAGGGTATAGGTTAAAATACCTATATAGTATTTCTTAAATTATGCTTGCGAACTAGGTGAATTTGTTATAGTCTTTTTGCGAAGGGGCTGCGGCGTAATTCCGAACTTAAGACTATAAATCCTTTCCTTTTAGTAAGGATATATATCTTTTTTCTTTTCTTTTTATTAAGGATATAGGATATAAACCCTTTAATATTAAGACTATAAATCCCCTCCCTTTTTATACTTAGGGAAAGAAATTCCTTTTAAATTAAGGATATAAATCCCTTTGTTAAGGAAGTAAATTCCCTCTTATCAAGGAAGGAAATGCTTTATATATTAAGGAAATAAAACCTTCTTTTATTAAGAAAATATATTCCTTTTTTTATCATTATATATTGTTATCTTTATTTTATAAAGACATAAAATCTCTTAAGATTATTATAGTTATAAAGGATAGAAATCTTTATTATAGAGAATTAATCTCTAATATTATAGGAAATCAATTCCTATCATTTATAGGAAATAGATTCCTAGTATTATAGGAAAGAAATCTTTAGTATTCTAGGAAATAAATTCCTAGGAGAGTAAGGAGTAAATCCTTAAGATATTAAGATATTTCTAGAGTATATAAATCTCTAGTATAATAGTGAATAAACCCTTAAGATATAGATCTTTTAATTCTATAAAGAATAATTCCCTTGTTTTTATAAGGGATAATTCTCTTATTTTTATTTTTATTTTATAAGAGATAAGTCTTCTCATTTTATAAGAGATAAATCTCTAGGTCTATAAGAGAATGATCTCGAGTATTATAAACGATAAATCTCTAAGGTAATAGGAAATAAAATCCTTAGATATTAGGGAATAAAACCCTTAGGTATTAGGGAATAAAGCCCTTGGATATTAGGGAATAAAACGCTTAGATATTAGGGAATAAATCCCTTAGATATTATAAGGGAGTAAATCCCTAGGATATTATAAGGGAGTAAATCCCTAGGATATTAGGTCTTTATTAAATCTCTAGAGTATTAGGAAATTCGCGAATATTTCTCGGATATAATTCGGATATAACTCGGGTATAACTCGGATATTTCTCGGATTTCTCTCGGATTTCTCTCGGAGTTCTTCTTTAGTATATTCCTTATAATAAAAGGTAGAGTATACTTAGCTAGAGCTAGGCTTATAACCTCTTAGGTTATATAATTATATAACGTAGTTACTTAGGTAGCTTAGGTAATAATTGCTTATATAATAAGGGTATTGAAAGAAGTATTATTTTAGCTTACTTATTCTAAGTAGCTAGCTAGGAAGAAAGGAGGGTTATTTATACTTATCTTAAGCCTTCTAGAGGCTTCTATTATATAATAGCTTATATAATCACTTACGCAATAGATTACGTATATATAGCCTATTTAGGCTTAGTTATATATTAAAGTTATAGCTTAAACCCTTTTAGTTTTAGCTAGAAAGCTTATTAAAAATAGGGCTTTTTAGGACTTTCTAGACCTTTCTATCCATAGTATAGACAGTATTATTAGCACTGTAATATGCTGTGCGGTATTATATAGTATATTATTAAGTATTATTCCTTATTACATATTTTATAGGTCTTTTGTATATAGGGTGTTATGAGATATTTATATAATATGTTACAATATCAATATATAACAAAGATCTAGATTATCTAGATTATATATCCTTGGATCTTTATAGACCTATAAGTCCTAAAACCTATAATTATTATAGGCAGTTTATAATATTTATCAATAAATATACCCGCTTTGCGTAGGGAAAACTATTACGATATAAGATAGCAGAGTCTATTACTAAAGCTTTTGATAAGTTTAAGGCTTAAGTGAATAGTTATAATAATAATAAGTATATTAGAGAATTCAATACGGATAGTAGCTTAAAATTCACTAATAAACGTATTAAAACTATATATATAAATAGTAGTATTATCTATAATATTAGACCTCTATATAACTATAAACTAAACGGATTAATAGAGCATATTATACACACTATTATTAATAAAACTAGGGCTATTTTATATAACTCTAGTCTACCCTTAAACCTATAGGGTAAAGCAGTCCTTGCTTTGATATATCTATATAATAGATCCCCTCATAAGGCTGTTAAATATAAAACTCCTTTAAAGTTAAAAAATAAACAAATACCTAATATAAGTAATATATGGGTATAGGGTATTTATACTACTATAAAAGTTATAATCCGTTAATGAAGAAGCTCGACCCTGGATCTTGAAAGGGAGCTATTATTAGTTATAGCTCTACTAGTTATAAGGTTTATAATATTAATAATAAAAAAGTATAATAGTCGAGAGATATTATTATATTACAAAACACCTTTATTGCTTAATAGAAAGAGTTACTTATATATATCAAATCCTAATTTAATAATAATACTACTGAAAGTAGTAATAGTAATAATAGTTATACTAAGATATCTCCCCTATATCCTAGTAATAACTCTTTACCGAATCCAAATATCCAGGCTAGTATCAATAATAATAATAATAATAATAATATAACTATAAACAGAGCTTCTTGCATATTAGTGACTACTACTCCTAATAAGCCAGCAACCTATAAGTAAGTAATCTACTCTCTATATATAGATAATTAGATTTCAGCTATGCTTATAGAGATAAAATAACTTAAAGATAGTAACACTTGGAATATTATACCCAAACCTAGGGGAGTTTATCCCCTAAGGGGCCGCTGGGTTTATAAAATAAAGAAAAGTAATAATAATAATAGCATAAAATACAAAGCCCGTTAGGTAGTTCAAGGTTTTAACTAACACGTTAGTATAGATTACCTTAAGACTTTTAGTACTACTTATAGGACTAAAAGCTATAGATTCATATTAATATTTACTATAAAGTATAACTATATATTAAAGTTATTTAACGTTAATACTACCTTTACCTACGTAGATATCAATAAAGATCTATATATAAGGATACCTACTAGTTTCTTATATAATAGAAATACTAATGAATTAATATATAATATTAATCCACCGGATAATAGCTTAATATGCAAGCTTAATAAAGCCTTATATAGCTTAAACCTAAGCCCACGCCTATAGTATAAACACCTACGGTTAACAATACTTTAGTATAACTTTAAAGTCTCTCCTTATAATGAAGAAGTATTTATATTAAATAAGAATAACTATAAAGCTATTCTAGCTTATTATATTAATAATATGCTATTAGCTATTAATACTAATAATACTTATAGCTATATATATAATACCCTATAAAAGCGTTTAAGACTTTAATGCTTAGGGGAGCCTAGTATCTTCCTAGGTAATGAAATAACAATAGACTATATAAATAAATAATTATATATGAAATAACTAAAGTATATGGAAAGAATACTTAATAAATATATTAAAACTAAATTCTATAGGGCTTGTACCCCTATATATAATTACTTAAAGTTATGTAAGAATAATAACTATATAACTAAGGAGGAAATATTACAATATTAATAAGAGATCGGAGCCCTCCTATACCTAGCTTTAAAAACAAGGCTAGATATTACTTTAGCGGTTATAATATATGCCCCTTATAGTACTAATTCCTCTGAAGAGCACTTTATAGCTCTTAATAGAATATAGGGATATATAAATAAACTCCCTAACTACGGTTTAATATATAACTATAGCAAGGATATACCTAAGAATAATAATATAATTAGATTTACGGATTTAGATTAGGCACGAGATCTTAATAATCGAAAATTAACCTTAGTATATATATTTACTTAGGGTTTATATAATATTATATCCTATTCTTCTTCTAAATAAAAAGCAGTAGCCTTATTAAGCTATGAAGCTGAATATATAGCTTTATCTAATATAGCAAAAGAGGCTCTATATATATATATATATTAGCTATAGCTTTATGCTTAACAACTTAGGCTATAATAGCCTTATAAAGCCTAAAATACTTATAGATAATATTTTAGCTTAAACGTTAGCTGAAAATCCTGAATTTCATAAAAAGGCTAAGCATATTAATTTACAATATCATTTTACTAGGAATCTAGTTATAGAAGAAGGGATTTTCCTCTTTAATATAAAGTCTAGTAATAATATTATAGATATGTTAATAAAGCCCTTAGGCAAAATAGAATTTCGTAACCTATTAAATATAATAGGCTATAACAATAATAACGATATAAATAATAGTATGAATAATATAACTAATAACTTAGATAATAACCGCGTTATAGATCTAAATTATTAGACTGCAATAACTATATATCATTATAAAAGTCCAGTTTTCCTTGTATACCTTTAAGAGTTAGGTTTTTAGGGTTTTCTACTAGCAATTATTATATATAATACTCTAAGAGTTTCCTCTTTATTTTTCCTACTAGGTTTTAAGAGTATTTATATTAGAGTAAATAACTTATAAAGAGAGTATAATATAACATATTATAACATAACATAATATATAAACAATAAGCTATATATATAGATATATACCTTACGGGGGGGTATAAGAATACCGAAGGTATATCTTAAGATTTCTATTATAACCTTATAAAGGTTAAATAAGCTTTAATAAATAACTATAGTATATATAGTTATATACCTATATAATATCTCTTCAATAACACTTTAATAACTATAAACCATAAAAAGATAACTATAAAAGTGTTTCCTTCATGGAATAAATACCTTGAAAATCTATATAAATTCTAATAATATTAATAACCTTATATATATATTAATAATCCTTTGCTTTATAGCTATAAATTTATGGAAATTGCGCACGGACCACATAGTGATCCAAGCACTATTCTACTTAGTAAGCTTAATAGTTAGCCGCTTTATAGCTACGTTTTAGAATATCTTACCCCTCACTTCACAAGGGCAGGATTTATAACTTAGAGATAAGGCCTCTAGCCACTACATAGTGATTTTACCTACTTAAGTGCAACAGACCTTCTAACTCCGGGCCTCCTAATAATATATAGCCTTCGGTCACGTGATCCTCTCCTAACTATAGCCGCACTTATATATACCTATAGCCTCACGATCTTTAACTTTATATTAATAATAATATAGTTTTTAATTATTTAATAGACTACGAAACTATTAACTTTTCCTCTCGCGCACTACCCGCGCTACTAATACCGCCTTTATTACCGCTTTATCTACTAGAAGTTATTACTATCTTTACTATACTATCGTTAGCAACGCTCTCTCTATTAGTTAGTATAAGCTATACTTACTAATATTCGCCTAGGCTACCTAGGCTACCTCTACCTTAGTAATATAGAGGACTTACTTAAAGAAGGGCTACTCTATAAGGTATATAATAACCTACTAAACTTCTACTACTAAGTTTACTTATTTAGCTTTAATATTATTACGCCTTATAGAGTCCCCTATAGGGGTATTAAGATAAGCCCTCTTAAGGGCTATACTAATAATACGCTCTCTATATATAGCGGAGTAGTTAATAAAGGAGCGGGTTTTATTAATTATATTAAGGTTAAACTCTCTAGTAATCCCCTCTATATTATTTATACTAAAGGGCGTGCCTCGCTTAGGCTTAGCGTATTTATATATAGGGTCTAGTGCTAATATAGTTAAGGATTTATCGTGGGTTATAGGTATACCTAGGACTTTATAGATAAGGATAAGGATAAGGGAGAGGTATAAGGCCCTGCTCGTAGAGCTTCTTATGCTTCTAGCTATAAGAACCTCTTAGAAAGACCTCTCTAGTTAAGGAGTTACCTCTTATATAGTAGCGTTCGTAGCACCTTTAGCACCTTACTAGAAGGTTAACCTTTTAGGTTAAGGAGTTATCTTATATAGTAGCTTTTACCTTACTAGAAGGTTTAGCGAGGGCGTTTCTAGGCTATAAGAGCCTTAGTAGCCCGTTTAGCTCTGATATAATTAGCCCTAGTATAGCGTATATCCGACTTTATGCGAGGGTTTACTTAAAGGTAGTAGGAATATATAAGGTTCCTATATTATTTTCCTTAACTAATAGAGGGTATAGGTTAAAATACCTATATAGTATTTCCCGAATTATACTTGCGAACTAGGTAAATTTGTTATAGTCTTTTTATAAAGGGGCTCTAGCGTAATTCCGAACTCAATAACTTAGAGATAATATTATTAATATTTAACGATTTCTCTATTAATTAATTCCAAGAAAAATATTCCTTATGCTCAAATTTATTAGCCTTTATTATGATATTAATTAGCTTATTAATATCTATTATTTAGGCTGCTTTACCGACCCTTCTGCTACCTATATACCTATTCTTACACTTTATTACTTTATTAATTAGTAATAGAGGTTATAATAAGTACTCCTTGGTACTATTAATATAATCAATAGATATATAATAATTAATTAAGTAAGAGCTATATTAAATCTCCTTAAGGGGATATACTAAAAGATATAGAAAACTATTAACCTTTAGACTATTCTAGTAAAAAATATAAGTTCCTTTAAGCCTAAGGTTTTAGCCTAAGAACTGATAAAAGATTTGATATATCTAGTCTAGCTAATATGTTATATTTACTATTTAATATATATTCTTAATCTAATTATTAGAGCTATTTTTAAGGCTCTTTAGATCCCTATAGTAGATATATCTATAGGGTTTTAGCCCGTAACTACTCGCTTAAAAGATATAAAAGAGTCTAATAATAATAACCTATTTAGCTTAGAAAGCTGAGATCTAAACACTAGAGAAAATACTTCTCTTAGTCTATTCAGAGATATTATTTGAAAGGTAAGTATTAATATTTAGAAATACTTATCTACTTATGAATAGTTCTATAGATCTAGTCTCTAGCTATTTGCTTAAAGCTATCTAGTAAGAAGATATATAGTAGATCCCCTTATAAATTCATTAGACTCGGGCACTGTACCTATATATATTTTAAGGAAAAACTACATATTTTAGTATATAGCTATAATTTGTAATTATACCTACTACACTACTTAAGAATTAAATCTAAATATATTAAATAGGAATTCTAATTCTTGTGATTATATTAATATAAAAAAGTTCTAAGAAACTATTATAATAGTAGGAGGGTAGGCGCGTAGTAGGAGGGCGGGCGTATAGTAAGAGGGCGGGCGCGTAGTAGGAGGGCAGGTAGGCAGTAGGAAGCAGCAGAATACCCCTTATAACCCCTTATTTTAGGCCTATGATATAACTAAATTCCCCGGCCCTGCACCCTTACACTAAATAAAATAGGAGGGTATATATATTATATTAATATATATTTTATAGTGCTTTTCCTATATAAGATAATACGGGCGTGATATCCATATGCATTGAGAGGGTAATATTCTCTTTAAGGGTTATATATTTATAGGGGGATTTACTATAAGAGTTTCTTAACCTCTAGAAGTCTATTTAAAAAGACTGGTAATTATTATACTTACTTTATAATATTAAGATAAGATAGAACTCAACTATACTAATATATATTTATATTAGGGAGCTAAAAATAATAACTTTAGCTTAGGCTAAAAAATACTCTCTATATCCTTAGTTTACGTTTACTAAGGCTAATTAGGAAACTTTTAATATTTTACTTAGTATTACTAGCCCCTTTTTGCTTTTTATTAACTTATTAAGCTAGTTAAGTAACCTTACTCTTAGCTATACCTTTACTTTTTTATAAGTTATAATAATTTACTTAGATATTTATATTACTATATTAAGGGAAAAGGTATTATATAAAGACTATACTTAGGTAATAGTACTTTAGATAGCTACGAAGAATACATAAAATAAGCTATTTAAATATCTTAAGAAGCTTATTAACGCGGATTCGTTTAGGTATATAGTATTGCTATATTACTTATACCTAAACCTAGGACCTTAATTATAAGTATATATACTATAGGATTCCTATATGCTAACTACTTTAAGGACTTTTCTTCTTTAACTATACTCTAGACTTAAGTATAATAAGACTTTATTAAGGTTTATACTAAGTAATATTATAAAGATAGACAGCGCTATAGTATTAGTAACTAAGCTATACCTTACGGATTATAATATATACTATATAGTTTATTATAATATAATCTGAAGAAAAAGGTATTTATAATAATCTAATATAATAATCAATTATACTAACTAGTAATAAGGAAAGCTATTAATATCTTAAGAAGCTAGAAATATGTATACTAACTTCTTGAATATGAATATAATATATTACTATTTTACTAAAGTTATAGCTAATATAATTAGCTATATATCTTATAGAAACTATATAGTAATCTTAAGTTTACTTAGAAAATAATAACCCTTAATTTTATAATATCTATTAAATAGCTTAAGACTTCTTATTTATCTAACTAACTTCTATCCCCCTTAAATGCGTATTTAGCCTTACTCGCTATATTTATTATTACTCTCGCTTTAACCTTTTAGCTAATATTATCTTTAATACTCTAATTACTAAGATTAAGTAGTATTAAGTTCGGAATTACGCCGCAGCCCCTTCGCAAAAAGACTATAATAAATTCACCTAGTTCGTAGGTATAATTTAAGAAATACTATATAGGTATTTTAACCTATACCCTCTACTAGTTAAGGCAAATAATATAGGAACCCTATATATTCCTATTACTCGCAAGCGAACCCTCTAAATATTATAAAGTCGGATGCGCGCTATACTAGGGCTAATTATATTAGGGCTAAACGGGCTATTAAGGCTCTTATAGCCTAGAAACGCCCTTGCTAAACCTTCTAGCAAGGTACTGCGAAAGCTACTATAAGAGATAACTTCTTAACCTAAAAGGTTAACCTTCTAATAAGGTACTAAAGGTACTACGAAAGCTACTATATAAGATAACTCCTTAACCTAAAAGGTCGACCTTCTAGCAAGGTACTAAAGGTAAATACTACTATATAAGAGGTAACTCCTTAACTAAAGAGGTCTTTCCTAAGAGGTTCTTAT